>JAJOOB010025321.1:0-31228 GCA_029582485.1 Solanum tarapatanum | reverse complement strand
AAATCATTTCATTAAGGGTAAAAAAGACATTTTATAGGCAAATTGTTACTTAAAATAGAAATGTGTCATTCTTTTTGGGACTGACTAAAAAGGAAAGTAAGTCATATAAATTGGGACAGAGGGAGTATGAATTTTGCAATGTGATGAAATGACAGCTTTGTTATACAAGTCCATATCCAGAATTGATTGAGCTATTTAAATTGAGTCTCTTTTATGGCAAATGTGGAAAGCGAGAAATTTGTTGTGCTTTAGCAGTGGTACATATGAACCTAATAACATAGTTAATAAGACTCCATTTGATTTACATATGTACAAACCTCTGCAGCTTTAACTCCTATATATATAAGAATTTATGATGCAACTCTATTACTATTGCCCAAGAAAATCATGCATACAAGCATATGAAACTTCCAATAATTGTAAGCTACAAATTTAATAGAGGAATAACTATTGTCATACTGATAATTAAGGGGAAGCATACAATGTCATTCTTGAGTATATTGTCGTAAAATGACTCATTGAATTTTACATCCTCCAGAATCTTGTCCATGACGGACATTGCCGTAGGCAGAAAGTTCAAGAAGATCCATGTCGCGACCTG
Source organism: Solanum tarapatanum (assembly GCA_029582485.1). Classification (NCBI taxonomy): domain Eukaryota; kingdom Viridiplantae; phylum Streptophyta; class Magnoliopsida; order Solanales; family Solanaceae; genus Solanum; species Solanum tarapatanum. The sequence goes on along the minus strand of JAJOOB010025321.1, from coordinate 30,627 downwards.
GATATAGTTTTAAAACGTTAATATTATCACAGATAATCTCATAAACTAGACTGCCAAATACTTGAACACAAGACTGAATGCGTCTAACCTGAAACCCGACAATACGAACTTCTTTGAATGAGTTCAGCTTTTGATATATCAGTTCGATTCCCCTTCGATCTATTAACTGTTGCCTGCATGAAGACACTCCTCCCATCAATTTTCTAACTTTTAGACACATTCCCCATTTACTCCCATCAACTTTCTACATAACCCTGCATAACCCTTTCTTTGAACGCAGGCCACCAAAGTTCCATTTCCATATTGACATCAACATTGGATCAAAGAAATGGACCAAATTTTACACTTCTACCAATAACCATGGAGTAGTAAAAGATACTCCCTCCGGTAACAATTTTTTGGTTAACACGTCCCTTAAGAAACTGTATTTTGCCTATCATACCCTTATTTGTTATCTTTAATCATTTGGAAAGTTAATCTCTCTTCAATAAATAAAAAGTTGGATAATTAGTCATACTAATTTGGGATGTGAGTTAATCTAAGCAATTAATCTCTCTTCACTTGGGTTTTCTCTGTTAACTAGTCAATGTTTGTTACTTCCAAAAATAATTATTACTAAGACAAAAATGGGAAGAATGTACTCAATTACATCTTGGTTTTCTAAAATAACAACTATTTTGGACCATTTATTTTTAATAAGGACGACAAGTATAACTTGTCCAGAGAACATCGATAAAGATGGAGAACCAAGGATCAAGATGACTAAGGAGATAAAAGCACAACATACACAAGTAACCATAATCCCTAAGGGGTCGTTTGGTTTGAAGACGAGTTATGTTGGGATTAATTATGATGAGATAAGTTATGTTGGGATATATTATGACAGGATTAGTTATGTTGAGATTATTTTTTATTAGTTGTTTGGTTTGTCAAATATGCACGACAAGATACATAAGAATAAGCTGTTTGTTTACAAAAATACCCTTTAAGAATAAGTTGTTTGTTTATATAAGAGGGTTCAAGAGGGTACTTTTGTTATTTTACATTTTATCCCGGGATTAGTATTCCACCCAAAAGTAGGGATAACTAATCTCAGTCATAATTATTAATCCTGGGATAAGTTATCCCACACTTTGTAATCAAACAAAGAATTGAGGTGTACTAAAATTTTATCCCGGGATTTTTTTCTTTTTATCCATCACACTAAACGACCCCTAAGTAGTCTTAACACTCCTTGTATTCTTGAAGGATAATGTAGAATATATTTCAAATATTAATGAAATAATGTCTTCTAAAGTAGCACATACTATGAATTAAAGCCAGATTAACTGAAAACAAATCACACAATAACAGGAAACCGTGAGTATACGATAATGCAGCAAGGAAATTTCAAGATACTCCACGGCAAGCACAAACAGAGATGATTTTTGATGAAGAAACACAAACAGAGATGTTTTTTGATGAAGAAGCACAAACAGAGATGTTCTATCAGAGAGAAAATCTCACCTGCAAAACTTGACAATTCTCTAGTGTACTTTCTCCACCCTGCAAAATATTTAAAACAGATGAACTCAATCAAATGTCTACTTTTGGAAATTTGGTAGTTAAAACAGAACATCAAGATGAGGGTAATCTTTTCTAGAAGCAGACATTTCTTAACAATAGTAAACTTCAAAATATATGACATTTTTTAACATATGAGAAATGAAAGAAGATTCACAAAATTTGAAAAGCTTGATTGAAACTGATGGTGTGATGCGACACTAAGGTTAGAATTTGTTTTATAGAGCATTATAAATATAAAACAACTTCATAGCAAGTTTAGCACTTGCCACACTCTCAATCCCACAAGAAAAAGAGAAAAGGAAAGGAAAATAGAACAGAAATGAAGATGTTTAGCAACTACTGGCTGGCTTTTAAGTGAAGCCACTTACTGTTTAAATTGTACTTCATTAAGCATGTTTGTAACTTATATAAGTACTGATCTGTCTCTCAATCTTACCATGTATAATCTAGTCTTTTATCACTTCTTCATCCTCTTCTTTGCTATTACTAAGTTTAACGAAGTCCCAATCAATTAAGACTGACCAGAATCATTGGAAAGAAAAGATAACTATACTCCTTTTTTTATGTCTCAATTAATTTTGAGTATTTCTTCAATCACAAGTCTGATTAAATGAGGTAAGAGAACATGCAAAAGAATCAAGATCACCAAATGAACTGTTCCGTTTTTTCTTTTTCACAGATAATGGACTGTTCATTATATCAAGAAAGTTTATCAAGTTCTCATGATGCGTCCACACCAAGGATGCCTTGGACAGATTAGCATAACCATCCTGCCAATGAAATGAGATCTGTCATAACAAGCTAAAGATCAAGGGTCATATGCTTTACGAAAAATGACCAATTCAGGCTTGTATGAGTGGTATGTATTAACATTTCATTTTTTTCCTTTTCCTCCCTCAGGAGCGAGGAACAAGCTCCAAAATGAAAATTTGGGCATAGAGATTTGAGTTTGTAAATGTTAAATGTTAAGGATTATTAATATAATTATCAGAATGTTTGAAGTATTGAGTTTCTGTTAGATATTTTCTCGTATTGCCAAACTATCATGTGTCTTGTGAGAACCATAGAAACAGGTATCTTGCATTCATTAATCAAAATATCTCTCTTATTTTCTCACATTGAATCAGAGCCTCTACTATTTGATAGATACTCAAATAACTTTCACTTATCTAGCGGCGTTCTTATGTGCCTGTACCGCTAAATTTTCTTTTTTTCTTTCTTTTTCCACAAAAGGAATAGTGGAAGCTCCAAACTTCTTCGAAGCTCTAATTTGTTAGTATGTTAAAGTTAGAATATCATTTACATTGTGCATGATTACCAAATCATCATGTTATTAATATATCTCTTCCTTTCCATAGTTATCTCAAAGTTTATCTGAGCCACTAAGGCTTTGGCTGAGGGATCAAGTAGATTCTACCATTCAAGCGTCACACTTCTATCTACAGTCCCAATTGAAATGGTACTGTGCCAACTCTCAGTGATCCTTGCAAAGGGAGTATGTTTATTGCCGGTGACCCTTCTACGATGTGGCGCTTATTTTCAATGACTGACCAAGTAACACTTAGTGCATTGCCTATGGTTGTTTGGGACACGCCATGCTGATTTTCACTAGTCGTTCTAACAATACCCTGTCCCCTTTTGACAATGTTGTCAAGGATGAAAGTGTAGAAAGCTCTACAATCTACTGGGATTCTATATAAAAGAAGAACTAAAATATGCAACGAAAGATAATAGATATAAATACAAGAGGCAACAATTATATGGAAAAAGAATTAAAAGAGCTAGAATTATCAAGTAAAATAATATCATCAAACTGTGTCTATCTGCATATTGCAAGAATAGCAGATACCAAAACCCGAACAAAAGATTATTGCAATAGGCTGATGGTTAGCGCAGAAATAGTCTGGCAATGACAAATTATCAAAATATTAGAATGTAAAGAAAGGATTCATGATGCCGATCCAACATTTTTTGGATCAGTGATAGCTGACCCAACTGATTTGGAACTGAGCCTTGAAAAGACATGTCAATCAAGTTCAATATCACTTTTTTATTTGGTTTTCAGATGAAAAATGCAGTTTTAGTCACTTATTAAAAGCTACTAACTAGTTTTCTCATGCTAGATTTATAATCTTATATTCCTAATTACTAGCATATTCACTCATAACTTACCACTATCAATTAAAAACATCCTTGCAAGCTCTATTTATTGTTAGTGGCATACTCTGCGAAACTAGTCCATGGGTAATAGAACACACACCTTAACACTTTGGTGCTTGCCAGAAGCCACTTAAGCAAGATGAAGCATCAATCAGCCCTGTGCCTAGCTTCATCACTAAGGTGTGCGTGTTACCAATCTTAAACAACACTACTTTCAAATTGCTTTCCAGCGATACCGCTCTTTCCAAACACTATTTGCACCTGCATTTTAGTCATTGTTCACCCCACTTCTCCATCTTTGTAGTGAAATTTGGACAATCAAAAATTTCTAGCACATTTATTGGAAACTGTTCCACGAAAAGCAATATTCGGGCAGCTTTTGATGTCTGCTTACATTCTTGTTCCAAAAAGCAAATTCAGATTGGCCTCCCCATCTTGTGTTTAAGGAGACATGTTAAAATATTAGGTATTAGTGTCAAAATGTGAGAACACTAGAAGTGTAAAGTTTTTAAGTTGGATATTTTCTGATAATATACAAATCTAATGCATGTGTTGCATTCATAGCCAATAGGTGTGTCCTGTATTCATACATATCATCAAGTTATCAATACATATTTTCTCTCATCGTTAAACGATTAAATCTGCTATAATGTCATTCATCATAAACACAAAAATCAAAGCTTCTTGAACAAACAGTAGCATGAAAACAAGTATGTTGAAATACCCCAAACCTGCTGCTTCTAGTTAAACCCAATCAGCGAACAGCATCAAAACTCAATATTTTAAACAAAGCTTATACATAACTACTCCTCAATCCCAAACTTGTATGGTTCAGCTCTATAAATAGTCTATGAAGGCAACAGTTTGGCTTCTTTGTTTATACAACGCTCTTCCTTTACAGAAACTGTCTATCTTATAAGCTTTGAAACATACTCGGGCATTTCATTATGCATCAAATCTTCCTAAACATGATATAAAAAAGAATGAGAAAGTACCTTAGAATAGGGAATAATATGGTCATAGTCATGGCAGAGACAACCAGGACAGCCGACAAGCTTCCGAAAGATTGTATTCCCCAATGGGTCTCGGCGCCATCTGTCCGGGTCTCTTCCCTTCACTTTCTCCGCCTTCTCCCAACACTGCTGCTTCACTCTATACGGGAAACTTCTTGGGTTCGTCTTGGGGGAAATTTCAAGCAAACCCAACTCTTCAGTTATGATTTCACCATCAAGCACTGACACTGATGGAGGAGGAGATAGCCTCGTATGGCGTGAACCCGAAGGTCCTGATAGATTAACGGGTCGGGTTCTTTTTGGGGAGGAGGATACATTCTTGTTTTTTCTGTTGCCTTCTTTCATGTTTCTGTATATTCTTCTTCAACGGCCACATGGCTCATCTTAATTAGCAAGTATTGTACCCTTTTTGGAATTGAGCATGGGCACCCATTTGAATAAGAGATATCATTTGGGCATATAGAACATTCATCAGCCCAATTGGGTAATACTGGTACAAGAATTTCTTTTAGTATAAAGTACAAAAACTCCAAAAATTTAGGCGCTAATTACATCTTATTTTAAAAGTTTTTCAAACTATAATAATCTCGAATTTGTCAATACTTTGGGAGAGATTGCTCCTTCCTCCGATACATAGTAAACGATACATAAGTTACATAACTATAAACTAGATTTAGGTTTGAAATAATTGGGGCTATGTATCAACAATAACAGTTGTACTAGATACATTATACACAAACAAAGTTGTAATGTATCTGACAGATGTGAAGTGATGTATCCCGATGTTAAGAGTAAGAAGGAAAAGATGATTTTTGTAACTAATTCAAATGGTAGGGATTTTTAGATATTATGTTATCTTAAGTCGTATATATATATATACACACTAGATGAGGGACCGCCCGTCCTGCACACAGGCAACACAGACCCAATCTGGTGACATCAAATTTTTTTTTAGGAAAAATGACCTAAATATATAGCTTATGTTACCATAATTTCAAAAATTTCCTACCATTTAAAAAATTACAAAAATCTCATTTTCCCTTATCTATCTCTTAATCTCGGTTACATCACCCTCCCCCTTCCTACTTCACACTTAACTCCCCTAAATCATGCCAAAATTAGGGGCCATATATCAACGATTTCTTTAAACTTAGATTTTTTTAATTACAACCGTGTTTTTCTAGTTTTCTTCATCAATTTCAAATCTAAAATAGGTAGGAAAATTTCTTCATCATCTTTTTTGTTTTCATTGCGATATTAAGCTTCAAAATATTCTTCTGGGTGAAGATGGTAAGGTAAAATTAACTGATTTTGAATTGGCAAGGAGAGTTGGAATGAAAAAATATGATGATTTGAGAGATATGTGAATTGAGGGGGTACCCCATTGTACATGTCATCGGAGATGGTCACCAACGACGAACATGGTATTCCAGTAGATATATGGGTACTTGGGTGTGTGGTGATAGAGATGTTTTTCCGGAGTTTTGGCTTATAGTTTCTCCGATGTTATGGAACTGTTAATCGTGTGTTTACTGATGTATCATGTTTATGTTTCAACTATCAGATACATTACAACTTTGTTTGTGTACAATGTCTTTGGTACAAATATTATTATTGATATATAATCCTATTATTTCAAACTTAAATCAGTATGAATCTTTTTTATTGTTATGTATCTTATACATAATTATGCCAATTTTCATTATATTTTAGTACTCGATAAATACAGTACATGAATGTATGGTTCTCAATGCATAGGATGAGCTCATACCTATAAAGCCAGTCACTTGTTGGAGAGTATGCATGGATTATCGCAAGTTGAATGCATTGACAAAGAAAGTCACTTCCCAATTTTGTTCACGGATCAGATGTTAGCTCGTCTTGTTGGTAAAGGATGATACCAATTTCTTGATGGCTATTTAGGCTACAATCAGATTTATATCTCCCTTGAAGACCAATAGAACACCACTTTCACTTGTCTATATAGGATGTTTGCATTCAAGAGGATGTCATTGGGGTTGTGTAATGCACCACAAACTTTTCAACGTTGTATGATGTCCATATTCTCATACATGGTGGAAGACACTATTGAGATATTCATGGATGATTTTTATGTAGTAGGTGACTCGTTTGATGATTGATTGACCCATTTAGGTGATGCACTTAAACAGTGTGAATAATGCAATATTATGCTAAATTGGGAGAAGTATCACTTCATGGTAAAAGAAGGCATAGTTCTTGGTCATCAGATCTCCAACAAAGGCATTGAAGTTGATCAAGCTAAAATTGAGGAAATTGAAAAATTACCCCCACGTATCTCTATAAAGGGTATTAGAAGCTTTCTAGGACATGTTGGATATTATCGAAGATTTATCAAAGACTTTTCCAAGATAGCGCACCCATTATGAAATTTTTTGAGAATGAGATGAAGTTCGAGTTTGATAAAGCTTGTTTTAAGGAGTTTGAATGGTTGAAAGAGAAGTTGATTTCTGCACCCATCATTATTTCACTGGATTAGGGACAATCGTTTGAAGTTATGTGTGATGCGAGTGGGGTGGCACTAGGCGTAGTGTTAGGATAAAGGTGTGAAGATTCTTCATTCCATATACTGTCACGACCCAAAGTATACCCTAGACGTAACATGATGTATAGAACTCTGAGAGGCCCTACACAGGCCACTTAGCATACATCATACAAGATAATAAAATAAAGATTTCAAATGAACCAGTCTTATATCATGAAAGAGTTTGACAAATCGGAAGTCTAACATAAGCCTTAATAAGTCATCTACTACATCAAAGGAAGTGGTTGGGATGTAACTCATACACAGGTACAAACTCTAAAAACTGAAATGACATAAAGTTATAAAAGTGTCTCGGCCCTCGGATCATGAGGACTCACCAATATTCAAATGTCAAATGGATCAACTAGCCACGAGTCTGAGAGGTAGGAGCGTTGGACCCTACATTAGTGAAATAATGTAGGCACAAGTATGCACAAGTATGCACAAGTATGCACTAGTACATGAAATGTAAGTATGATAACAATGCATAAGAGTTATGAAATTATGCTAAAAGGACTTACCGTGACATGCAATGAACAAGTTAAATCATAAAAAAAGATTAGAAAACATAATTCATAATCATGTCCAATGCAACCTTAACATCTTTAAAATAGTTGTGAGATACTTTAAAAGAAACTTTAGTTCATAATTGTGGGAAGTTTACCATGTAAGTGACATAGGCCATCAAAGCTATAACATGAAATCCAGTGTCTGTCCCACATCGAAAAGGGATGTCCTTACTTGCCAAGGTAAGAACCATGAGTTTGAGCTAAAGTGAATCAATTAGCACAATCCTATGGTGGCACATAGTTAAGGGACAGGGAGATTGCTACTATAGACCTAGTCTTTACTAGCAGGAGAGCCTCTATCACAATATACTATCGGTGCTAAGTATAAATTCCACAGAATAATCATTAATCATATTCATTTCATCATCCATGGAAAGGCACAATTAAACAACCAATCCAAACTAAAGTCATTTAGAATATCTCTTAAACTTGATTCAACTTAGGTGAGAAAACCTTTCAACATTATGAATCCTTATGCGAGAAAATATTTCACAATCATATTCTTAGTAGTATGTGAGAAAACATTTCACAATAACAACATTGATACTTTACTCTCAAAGCATCTTTAAATCATTTACATCAACTTCATAAAAACATGCATATCTTTATAAATTCATATTTCATAGTTCATAAGCTTCATCATATGTTCATAGTCTAAAATCATGGATCATGTATGGGTTCATATGAATTCAACTCAAAATCATGTATATACTTTCAATTCATGCATTAGAAGATAGGAAACACGTAATTGAATCATAATTGAAAAGGACACATGAAGATTGATTAAAACCATAACTTTGAATCGAGAATCTCACTTGTAAGACTTGGAGATTTTAGGAACTTTATGGAGGAAGGACTTCATAGGTGAATACTAACATACCTTAGTGATCAAGGCTAAATAACTATGGTGAATTGAGAATCTTGAAGTGAAATCCTAGCTTTTTCTTCCTTAGCCTTAAAGAGGATTTTGAGGGTGATCTTGAAAGGAAATTTAGGAATTATGTGAATGATTTAGAATGGTAGTTTTAGGACTTAAATCACTTATATAGGTCTTGAAATAGGGGTTAAAACGGCATAACTTAGGTACCAAACACATAGGGGAAAGACAAAAATGACCTTAACTTTAAAACTGATGGGTGACATATATAGGTCGCTAAATGGACCGTATAGGTCACCAAGACCATATAGGGAACCGTACAGGTGACCCTAAATCCTGGTAGCCCTGGACGATTGTGACACTTTCCTTAAATGGGTAGTGGTTCCCTAAATAGACCATTTAGGGTTCTGTGAAGGGTCCATACCCTAGGCTTGTAATCTTACCAGTTAATCCGCTTTTATGTTTTCAAAGTCCGAGGTGTTACCATTTCTCCCCCTTGGGAACATTCGTCCTCGAATGGAACTCAAATTAGCATGAAAAATAGTAGGAAAGAAACTAACAAGTGGGGGATGAATCTGAGCTAAAGGTTGTCCTACTTGCCAAGGTAGAACCATGAATTTGAGCTAAACTGAATCCACTAGCTAATGTCTATCTAAACAATCATCCTATGGGGGAACATATGTAAGGGATAAGAAGATTGCTACTAGAAACCTGACCTCAATTCAGGAGAGCTTCCATCTCAATATCCTCTCGGTGCTAAGCATAAATCCCACGGAGTAGTTAATCTTGACTTGTCTCATGATTGATGGAAAGACACAATTAAATAACTAATCCAAGCTAAAGTCATATTAATATAGATCCTTAGACCATGCATGAGAAAGCCTTTCACCGTCCATGATCTTTTCATAATAGCTTTTAAGACCCATAGTTATTCACTTCATGCTAGAAATGCCCCTAATGCTAACGAAAATAGTTTTGAAATCGTGCTTTCTAATCATTGATGGAATGTCCGGATATCATACTAATCAAGACCTAATTTAGGAAAATATCCCAAAAAGCATTGAGGGAAAATCTAGATGTCATTCATGTCATGTGGCCAAGCTTCATAGAACATATAGACACTCTCATCTATAAGCTTACTTGAGTCATAAACATACTTTCATGAACATGCATTCTTTTCAATAATTCATATCCTTCATCATATTTTCAATGTAAAAGAATCTTCAAATTCATTTACATCAATTTCATAAAGAGAAGGCATGCATATTTTCATAAATTCATCTGTCATAGTTCAAGACCCACATTATATCATCATGGCTTAGAAAACATGCGTTATGCATGAGTTCATAGGGATTCATCTTAAAAACATGCAATTACTTCAATTCATGCATAAAAAGACATAAAACAATCAATTGAACCAACATTGGAAAGAACCCATGATAGTTGAAGAAAACCCTAAATTGATTGGGGAATCTAACTTTACAAAATTTGAGAATTTGGGAACTCCACGGAGGAAAGAGCTCTATGGATGAAAACTATCATACCTTGATTCCAAAAGCTTGGAAGCAATGGAGGATTATGAGGCTTTATCTTCAAACCCTAGCTTTCTTCTTCAACTTCTAGAGAGAGAAATATTTGAGAGGAGGAGCTTGATCTTCTTTTGAGAATTTAAGAGAATGAATTGAGTTTGGGTGATTTAGGGGTTTAAAATCATTATATAGGGCTTTGGGGTAGAAGGAAAAACAACATAATATTGAGTTAAAACAATTAGGAAAAAGACTCAAAAGTCCCTTACAAAAAACTGCAGAATTGACATCAAGGTGGCCTTAACGGCTCGTCATGCACTACCACGGCCCGTCAAACGGGTCGTGAAGAATTTCTGCCTATCCGGGCTTTACTATTTCGGGCATAACTTTTTACTTCGAGCTCGAAATGAGGCAAACTCGGTGGCGTTGGAAAGAGGACTTAGAAATATTTAAGTGGATAGGGCATGGGCCACCTAATGCATTTTGTGCTAAAATATATGATCGTTTGAAGTTGACCCTAAACTCTAAGTCTAATGAAAACCCTTCATGGACGACTTCATGGTCTGTGTGGGGCTTCACGGCCGTTTACACTCCTATGGCCCTTGACCAGTGGCTAGGGGAGAACCCCTTCTGATTGGACCACTTAATGACAACTTTGACGGCCCGTCAACCTCACCATGGGCCGTCTAGGCATCTGTCAAAGTGAAGCCTGAATGGGCAGGTTCAAGAAACCTACCACGAGCCCCTTAATGGACCGTAGTCCCCTTCATGGCCCGTTTGGGGCTCCGTGGAGGGTTCCATGGTCCATTTTTTAGGCTTGTTAGTTTCCCACTTGACCCATTTCTAGCCTTTCTTGAATCTGAGGTGTTACAATATCTCTCATTTGGGAACATTCGTCCTCGAATGGAACTCAAACTTGCACAAAAAGAGTAGGAGAGAAACTAACAACCCAATCATTAATGCAACTTTATCAAAATGCACATAACCGAGGATGAATCTCAATTCTAAGACAACACATATTCAAAACATCATAAAGAGGATAGGAACTAGACCTAGCAGCCCAACATGAATGCAATCACATAAATGCATATATCTGAGGAAGAAATTTCACTTTTAAGCTAAAGCATATTCAAAACATCTTTTCATAAGGTCTATATGCAACTCATACTCAAATGCACATAAGCATGAAGAAATCAATCAAGCTAGATCATTTTCTCCTAAAAATCAAGTTTTTCATGAACATGCATGCATGAGGAAACATGAGAATGACTAAAACACATGAGTCCTATAGAGTGAACCATGAGGGGCTAAGACCTTAAGCTAGACTCGAAGGTAAAGGAAAGAGATATAGATACTAAGAAGTCACATCGCCTCTAAAGTTTCACCCACCAAACCATAACAAGGAACTCTTCCAAAACAAACATAGTTCTACTCACGCACCAACCATGAAGCACGCTATTTTCCTCTTGGGAGAAAACCCTACTACTCTTTTCAAATCCATCTCCCTCAATCCCAAACATAACACCAAAGTCTTAACAACCACTAAACCATTGATACAAGTAAACTCTTAAGAAGTTTCCACAAGGAATTCAAGGACTACTTCAAACAAAGTCACCATGCATGGAGACTTACCATATCCAACGAAACACTCAATATCTAGCAATGTATAACCACAAGCTAAAAGACCTTAACTTACCAATTACCGCATCCGGGGAACCCTCATGATCTTGTCGAGTTTGATATTGCCTACCATCTTTTCCCCTAGAAGTAAGAATTTGGAAATGTCTTATCTTGTGAGCACTTTTTCCACACCCAAAACACGTTTTTGAACCAGCTAGACACTCACCTTTGTGTCTTCTCCCACACTCCCGACATTCGGGCCATATTTTCTCCCTAGTACCCTTACCTTGAGAACAATTACCTCCATCAGACCTTGAAGGTGAAGAATCACCATCATCCTTTCTTTCCCTCTTTGAATTCCTAGTTTTCCCCTTAAGCTTTTCTTCTTCTATTTGTTGTGCATGAACCATCAAACGGGAGACATTCATCTCCTTAACAAGCATGGAGGTTAGGCATTCCTTGACCACTAAGTCGGACGCACCGGACACAAACTTACTCATCCTTGCCCTTGGATTGGCAACCATAGTTGGACATATTTTGACAGTTGTGTGAATTTCAAAGCATACTGCTTCACACTCATATCTCCTTGGCGAAGGTTAATGAACTCAAGTACATTTGCCTCTCTCATCTCAAAAGGGAAAGAACCTATTAAGAAAAGCAACCTTAAATTTCTCCCAATCAAGAGGACCCTCATTTATTGCCCTGTCTTCTTTCCATTGGTTGGACCAAACTGTAGCAATACCCTTAAGTTGATAAGCGACCAATTCTGCCTTTTCCACCAGCGTCACTCCCATGATCATCAACGCCTTATACACTTCATCAATGAACTCTTGAAGATCTTCCTCAACTTTAGACCCATGATATTCCAGAGGATTCATTCTAATAAAGTCCCTTACCTTTGTTTCTGATGTACCCACCCTTGGGTTCAAGAGAGCCATAACCTCTCTATTTGCTTGAGCCATCATAGGTTGGGCCAGTGCATGAAATGCGGCATGAAACTCATCATTAGTCACTTGCTCGGCCAAAGGGTTGACCGATACTTGGGGAATCTCTTGTCTCACATTTTCATGAATAATTCTATTCCTTCTCACGGGATTCTTTCGTGGAGGCATATTCTTAAAAGCATAAATAGGGGTTAGGAGAGAAAGACACTTAGAGTTACATTCTATCACACGACTTTAGAGTAATGAATGAAGTGGAACTTCCTAAACATCTTATAGCCTCTCATTCATAAATGTGGCACACTTCAAACTCATGAACATAACTCTACTCGATGTGCCTTATGAGATATCCTAGGACCTTCTACACCTTGTACTCTAAATACCAAGTTTGTCATGACTCAAAGTATACCCTAGATGTGACATGGCGTAAAACACCCCAAGAGGCCCCATACAAGCCACTTAGCATGCATTATACAAGATCATAGAGTTTTAAAAGATTTAAAAGACAGTTTTAACATATAAAAGTTTTATAGAGAAAAAACGAAAGTCTAAACATCGTCTCAAAGCCATCTAGTACATAAGAAATGATCAGGACGTAGCCCATACATCAAGTTCCAAAACTGAAAGTAAAGACATAATGAAGTAAAGGCTTGGTCCTTAGAATATGAGGACACACCAATTTTCAATCTTCTATACGAGATCCCTAGCCACGGAAATGAAAATCTATAAGGTCGCTCCCTACATTTAGGAAAATGTAGGCAAGAGTATGTGTTAGTAAAAACATGTACCAAGTATGATAGCAATGCATAAAATCATGCTAAAAAAACATTTTCGTGATATGCAAAGACAAATATCTAACATAAGATCAGAGGGTTAGAAAACATAAAATGAAATCATGATCATTAAAAGTAAAACCGCCTTTGAACACATGTGAGATACTTCTTGAAGTAACCTTAGTTCATTATTGTTGTGGGAAGTAGACTTAACCGACATAGAGAGCATCTGAGTTATAACATGGAACCCCGGTGTCTCCCACACCAAAAATGGTTGTCCTACTTGCCAAGGTAGAACCATGAATCTAAGCTAAAGTGGATCAACTAGCTAATGTCTAGCTAGACAATCATCCTATGGGGGCACATAAGTAAGAGATAAGGAGATTGCTAGTAGAAACCCGAGCTCAACTCGTGAGAGCTTCCATCTCAATATCTTCTCAGTGCTAAGCATAAATCCCACGAAGTAGTTATTAATCTTGACTTGTCTCATGATCCATGGAAAGTCACAATTAAGTAACCAATCCAAGCTAAAGTCATATTAAGATAACTCCTTAGACCATGTGTGAGAAAACCTTTCACCGTCCACGATCTTTTCATAATAGCTTTTAAGGCCATAGTTATTCATTTCATGCTATAAATGCCCCTAATACTAATGAAAATAGTTTTGAAATCATGCTCTGTAATCATTGATGACATATCCAGTTACCATGCTAATCAAGACCTAATTAAGGAAAATAGCCCGAAATGCATTGAGGGTAAATCTAGATGTCATGCATGTTATGTGGCCAAGCTTCATAGAATATATAGACACTCCCATCTACAAGCTTACTTGAGTCATAAAAATACTTTCTTGAGCATGCATTTTTTTCAATAATTCATAAGCTTCATCATATTTTCAAAATAAAAGCATCTTCAAATTCATTTACATCAATTTCATAAAAAGAAAGGCATGCATATTTTCATAAATTCATCTTTCATAGTTCAAGTCCCACATTATATCATCATGGATTATAAAACATGGGTTCATGAGGATTCATATTAAAAACATGCAATTACTTCAATTCATGCATAAAAATACATAAAAGAATCAATTGAACCAACATCGGAAAGAACCCATGATAATTGAAGAAAACCCTAACTTGATTGGGGAATCTAACTTTACAAAATTGTAGAATTTGGGAACTCCATGGAGGAAAGGACTCCATGGATGAAAACTATCATACCTTGATGCCAAAAGCTTGGAAGCAATGGAGGATTATGAGGCTTGATCTTCAAAGCTTTCTTCTTCAACTTCTAGAGAAAAATATTTGATAGGAGGAGCTTGATCTTCTTTTGAGAATTCAAGAGAATGAATTGAGTTTGAGTGATTTTGGGGTTTAAATTCATTATATAGGGATTTGGATAGAAGGAAAAATGGCATAGTATTAAGTTAAAACAATTTGGGAAAAGTCCCAAAAGTCTCTGACGAAAAACTACTGAATTGGCATCAAGGAGGCCTTAACGGCCCGTCATGCACTTGTCACGACCCAAGGGTACCCCCTAGATGTAACATGGTGTATAGAACCCGAAGGACTCCATACACGCAACTTAGTACTCATAACATAAGAAATAGAACAATAAGAGTAAAAATAGTCCAAGTCCAAACATTTTTATAAAAACAAAGCGAAAGTCTAATACACTTGTCTCATTAAATACATCTAATACAATAGAATAAAATTTGGCCTAGCCCATACCTAATGTCCAAAAGAGAAATACATGAAAGAAATTAAACAATAAAAACTCCGTCTCGAATCTTGAGGACTCACCAAAGTTTAGGTTTCAATCAAATCACCTACGAGCCACGAAACTGAACACCCTGAATATCGGACCCTGCATTTGGGGAAAATGTAAGCAAGAGTATGCATTAGTAGAAAACAATGTACCAAGTATGATAGCCATGCAAAAACATTTAAAATATGCTAAAAGGGACATTTCATTTCATGACATGCAATTTAACAAGCTAAAACATCATAAGAGAGAGAGTTGGAAAACATAATTCATAACATCATCTTTAAAACCTTTGAACACTTATGAGATACTTCTTAAAGCATTGCCTTAGTTCATTATTAATCTTCTTGTGGGAAATAGCCTTAACCGACAAGAGACCATGTGAGCTATAACATGATCCCTCGTTGTCTCCCACACTGAAAAGGGCGGTTCTACTTGCCTAAGGTAGACCCTAGAAAATCTAGCTTAAGTGGATCAACTAGTTAATCAACCTATGTGGGCACATAGTTATGGCATAAGGATATTTCTACTAGAAATCCGAACTCTACTAATATGAGGGCTTTCATCTCATGAGATTACTTTGGAAATCCGGACTTTACTAACATGAGAGATTCCATCTCATATTAAGATAGATCCTCAGAATAGTCATTTCTTACTTGACTTCCTTACTCATGAAAAGGTGAACTTGTACAACCAATTCAAGCTAGTTTCATTAAGATAGATCCTTAGATCATGCCTGAGAAAACCTTTCACCGTCCATGATCACTTTTATTCTTTGATTCAATTATGTGAGAAAGCCTTTCAACCTAAGAATCCTTATTATGTGAGAATACCTTTCACATCATTCTAATTTGTGTTTTAGTGAGAATTTCCTTTCACAACACATCATCATCATAATCATTGATGCTTTACTCTCAAAGCATCCTTAAAGCATTTTCATAAAAGCATGCATAATCTCATACTTTACCCTTTCAAGGTTCAAAGCCTACTTTCAATCATCACATCTAGAATTCAAGCATTAGACATGGATTTCATTATAATTCATGTGATACTATCGCTTCATGCATAAATTCATCAAATTCCTCTTTCATCAACAAAGACCCACATCATATCATCACAATTGAGAAATATGAGAATTTCATGGGTTCATGGGGAAACATCATAAAAACCATAGGAAATCATTAATTCTTGCTTAATATAACTCAATTCAATCATTTAATCAAGTTTGAAAAGAACCCATAGTAATTGAAAAAAACCCTAAAAATTGGGAATTTCTACTTTTTTGAAATTGGAGATTTTGAGAGAACTCCATGGATGAAAGGAATCCAAGCATGAAAACTACCATACCTTGACTCCAAATTCTAGCCTACAATGGATAAATTGACACCTTAGCTTGAAACCCTAGGTTGAATCTTCTCCTTCCTCTTCAAGTTTCTAGAGAGATAATATTTGAGAGGAGTTTTGTAATTCTTTTGGGTTCTTAGAAGAATGACTTATGTTTGGGGAAATTTGAGAGTAGAATGCTTATATAGGCCTTTATATTAAGGGTAAAACGACGTAGTTTAGGATTGAAGTAAATATGAAAAGACATTTAACACCCCAACTTAAAATCTGCCCTCACGCTAGAGCTCACCGAAGGGGACTTGGCGATTCGCCAAGTGAGCCCTTGGCTCCCCTATATTTACAATATCTCACTCCTAAGAAGCAGACCACTAGGCGATGGGGGAGAGGCTTTGGCGAGGCGCCGATTGGATTGGCGAGCTGATATACCGTGAGTTTACGATATTTTTGATGCGTTTCACTTAGAGTTTGTGTGTGTCTTGGGTTATTTTGTTATTAGGAATAATATATTATGTATAATTCTTGCAAGAAATAGGCTTGGATGCGGTTGATAAAGATGTGAGCTGAAAAGTGCAGAAGTGGCCACCAACAGAGCCACCCACGGACCGTAGATCAACGATGGGTCATGGATGGGCAATCATAGGTCCTGATCTGGGAGTTGAGTTCCAGTACTCAGTCCACGGAGTGCCAGGATGGACCATAGTCCAATCCACAGACCATAGGTGATGCATCGTAGGTGGTATATCAGGGAAGTCTGACCAAGTGTGGAACCACGGAGCAGACGATGGATCGTAGGTCGACCCAGGGTCCGTCCTGCACATCCGTCGATGATGTTCTGGGAGTTGAAGGTTCCAGTACCTTATGAATTTTTCTAACTATCGAGCCACGGAGGGTGACCTATGGACCGTAGGTCTACCCACGGTCCGTAGGTCGTGCCATCAACAGAAACCGCGTTCCAGCAGTTTATTTCCTTTTTTTGTTTCCTGTTTTATTAAGGATTTGTTTTCTATAAATATGAGTTGTAATCCTCATTTTTAGGGTTGAGATATTATTGTATACTTCTAAGTTTTGTTCTTTGGGAAGTAATTTGCAAACTCTTAGCGATTAACTTTCCAAATTTTGTTTTATATAATTCGATTGAAGATTTCGGGTTTCATCAATTCTACTTGTAAGTGCATGAATTCTTCTTATCTAATTATGAATTGTAAAATCTCAAACATGAGTACCTAAATCCACAACTAGGGTGTGGGAACCATGAGCAATTAACAAAGTATGAGTAATAATTAAGTAATTCTTGAATAGTGTTTATGCATGTATTGTTAATTCTTTCATTTAGAAGTCTTTTTAACAGTGCACAATGTTAGAACTTGCCTCGTTTCTACTTGCCGGACCAAGAAGGTAGTGAATGAGAAAAGAATTAACAATAGAGATTTAGTGGATGCTATCTAATAGTCCAATGTCAATTGGAATGAGGGTGAAAACTAAACCATACATTGATATGATGACTAATCTGAGGTAAAAGGTAAGGGTTAGTAAAGCATACACCCGTAGTCGGACCAAGGTGCGTGGTGAAATTCCCTACTTGGAGGACCAACCACTTAGGGATACTTAACTTACCAACTTTGCATGTAAAACACTAGGCAAGGATTACTATTATTAGGATTACCGCGTTAAGTGCTTGTGGGGAACACATATACCCTAGTTTCTTTCTCATATTGATAACTCAAAGTTTGAATTTTGCTTACTTGTTACCTACGCATTCTAAATTGTTACCTACTTACAAACTGCCCCTTGTTTACTTTCTTTGGAAATCAATTGACTAAATAGATATAATTGTGAGTTAAAGTTAAGTCTAAACCATATTCCTCGTGGGATTGACCCCAACCTACAAGTTGGGTTCTTTACTTGATAACAATCGCTTATACTTCTTTAGGGAGGTGCAATTTGAGCGTATTAAATTTTGGCGCCGCTGCTAAGGAATTTGGCTTTTAGATTAAGTTTAACTACATTATTGAACTTGAGTCAAGTATATCCTGATTTTACTTTTGTTGTTGTTGTTGTCTTCTACAGGTTTCTACTTTAGTGTATTCTAAGTACACGTAGTCAAGGCGAACCATTGACCCCTTATGATCCAGAGTTGAGTAAAACTTTGAGAAACATGAATAATCAAGGGGTACACAACAATCCAATGAGAGAGGGTTTAGAAGATGGAGTAGAGTTGCAGCCTTCAGGTGTTGTTAATGTGCCCGCTCAGGTTCATGGTGGTAATTTAATTGGTAATGCAGAAAGGGTTCAAAATTCGCCAGCACCGAGATTTCGTGAGCATTAGAGGGTTGATTATGATGCGACTACCTCAGATGGTCCTATTGTTCTTCCTCTTGTACCTCCAGGTCATACATTTGTGGTAACCAGCAGTTTGATACAAATGCTTACAACAAGAGGGTTGTTTGCTAGGTTGGCTTCGAAAGATCGATATGCTCACATGACCAAATTGTCAAGTGTCTGTAAGAGTTGTGTAGGGCGACCGGAGTTAGATATGGATGTTATCAGACTGGGAGTATTTCCATTATTGTTGACCGGTGATGTTGCTGTGTGGTTTTCTGAGTTACCATACAATTCAATCTATTCATGGGACCAAATATACAAGGTGTTCACAGCTAGATACTTTTCGGTGACCAAGAAGTTAGATCATAAAGATAAACTGAACAACTTCGCGACATTACCATGAGAGTCGATAAGCAGTTCTTAGGATAAGTTCACTGGGTTCATTAGAAGTGTTCCAAACCACCGTATTGATGATGAGTCTTTGAAGGAGTATTTCTATAGAGGGCAGGATGACAATGGAAGAGTTGTGCTAGATACTATTGCCAGAGGATCATATTGTGAGTGGACTTTTGAGGAGATCGTTGAAAAGCTTTAGAGGATTTCCCAAAACAACAAAGCCTGGAACACTAGAAAAGCTAATACTAGAAGGAGCACATTTTTTGTCCAAACTGCGCCCAACCAAGCTAATGATGACATTCGGGAGGAGATGGCTCAGATGAGAACAAAATTGGGTTTGGTACAAAAAATGTGAGTGGTAGTTCGAGAAAAGTAAATGTTTGAATTATTTGACTCGATCTCCACCACTGCCAGTTGAAAAGTGTTACTATAAGGAGGATGCGAATTTGGTGAATGATGAGATGGGGGGTTTCCGAACCAATGTCCAAGGTTCCAACACAGATAATTTGCGCCAAGGTCAGAACTATGGAAACTACAACCGTAAGGGTAACTACAACCGTGATGTTAACTATGTCCGATATGGGAACTACAATCGCGACAATAATTAGAACCAAAACAACTATGGCAACAAGAATGATAAAGTTGGGCCCTATGTTCCTCTTGGTAATAGAGAGGGTGGTAATAGTATGTCTTGAATTAAAGATTTGATGCAAAAGATGATGAAGAGGTTTGATGCAATTGATGAAAATGTGAAAGAGATACGAAATGACTTGTATAGAATTGGTCAAAAAGTTGATTCCCATGAAGTGTTGATCAAGCAATTTGAGTAGCAGTTTAGTCAGTTGTCCACCACTGTGAACCCACATCAGCCTGACACACTTCCTAGCAACACCATCCAGAATCCAAAAAATGATGGGTATTGTATGATAGTCACCACTCGCGGAGGAAAATAGACCATTGACCCACCCATGCCGTCTGAGGTTGAACAAGTGATAGAGAAGGAAGAGGTTGAGAATAAGGGTACTAAAGTGCCTGAAAGTGATACTGAAAAGGAAGCTGAGGTGACCCAAAAAGTTGTTCCCATGCCGAGACCTCCACCTCTATTCCCACAAAGGTTGGTAAAAAAGACTGAAGAAGGAAAATACCACTGGTTCATCACTATGTTGAAGCAATTGTCCATCAATGTTCTGGTTTTAGAAGATTTATAACAAATGTCTGGGTATGCTAAATTCATGAAAGACTTGGTGACCAAAAAGAGGGCTGTTAGTTTTGATGATGATGAGAGGTTGCAACATTGCAATGCTATTGCTACTAGGTCACTTGTGTAAAAGAAAGAAGATCATAGAGCTTTCACTATTCCTTGTACCATTGGGATGTTACACTTTGCAAAATCTTTGTGCGACTTGGGTGCCAACATTAATTTGATGCCATTGTCTATCTACAAGAAGTTGTGGTTATGGGATCCAAAATCGACTACGATGTGTCTACTCATGGCCGATAGAACTGTGAAGAAGCCTATTGGTGTTCTCCAAGATGTCCTTGTGAAAGTGGAGTCGTTTATTTTTTCGGGGAATTTTGTGATCCTTGATTGTGAGGTTAATTTTGAGGTTCCCATCATCTTAGGGAGACCATTCCTTTTTACTGGGCATGCTTTGGTAGATATTGAGAGAGGGCAGATGAAATTTTGATTGAATAATGAGGAGGTAACTTTTAACATCTGTAGGTCTATGAAGAAGGAAAGTGATCTTAAGTCGGTATTGGTGGTGAATCATATTGTGGAAAGAGGTTTTAAAGTGTTTATTGAAGAGAGGTTGGGTGTTGATGCACTGGCAGCGGTAATGATGAATTTTGATGGTAATGGTATTGAAGACTATGATGAATTGGTTGCCGCACTTGATAGGTTCGAATTCCGTTCCAAACTAAAAAGATTGGAGT
Source organism: Solanum tarapatanum (assembly GCA_029582485.1). Lineage (NCBI taxonomy): Eukaryota > Viridiplantae > Streptophyta > Magnoliopsida > Solanales > Solanaceae > Solanum > Solanum tarapatanum. The sequence continues at coordinate 9,255 of JAJOOB010025321.1, read as the reverse complement.
TATATATGAAGAATCGTGAATCCCCACCTGCAAAACCGTCTGTGGAAGAGCCTTTAATATTGGAACTCAAGGCTCTACCATCACACTTGAGGTATGTATTCTTAGGGAGAGATAGTACTTTACCAGTAATCGTTGCTGCTGATCTGAGCGAGGAGCAAGTTGAGGCCTTGGTTTGTATTTTGAAAAGGTTCAAGAGGGTTATTGGATGGACCATTGCAGACATTATTGGTATTCCACCGGGCATTTGTTCTCACAAAATCCAACTCATGCCGGACAGTAAGCCATACTTGAGCACCAAAGAAGATTGAATCCCATTGCTGAAAATCCCAAAGAGGTTGTGAAAAAGGAGACCATTAAGTGGTTGAATGCTGGAGTCATATATCCCATTGCTGATAGTAGTTGGGTTTGTCCTGTTCAGTGTGTGCCCTAGAAAGGGGGAATCACCATGGTTCCAAATGCTAAAAATGAGCTTGTTCTAATGAGGCAGGTGACTGGTTGCAGAGTGTGTATGGACTACTGCAAGCTAAATGCATGGACAGAGAAAGACCACTTCCCTATGCCATTCATGGATAAGATGTTGGATCGTCTCTCCGGTAATGATTGGTATTGTTTTCTAGGTATGTATTCGGGCTACAATCAAATCTCCATAGCTCCGGAAGACCAAGAGAAGACCACATTCACTTGTCCTTATGGGATTTTCACCTTTAAAAGGATGCTATTTGGGTTATGTAATGCTCCAACGACCTTCCAACATTGTATGATGTCAATATTTTCAGATATGGTGGAGGACACTATTGAGGTATTTATGGATGATTTTTCTATGGTAGGTGACTCGTTTGATGGTTTTTTGATGCATCTGGACGAGTTACTGAAACAATGTGAAGAGTGCAATCTTGTGCTCAATTGGGAAAAGTACCACTTCATGGTGAAACAGGGTATAGTTCTGGGTCATCGGATTTTGCAGAAAGGTATTGAGGTTGATAGAGCCAAAGTTGAGGTAACCAAAAATCTTCCACCACCCATCTCTGTAAAAGGTGTTCGGAGTTTTCTTGGGCATGCAGGTTTCTACCGGAGGTTCATAAAAGATTTCTCAAAAAATGCACACCCATTATGCAAACTACCCAAAAAGGAGTGTAAGTTCGATTTTTATGATGCTTGTCTGAGAGCATTTGGAGAGTTGAAAGCTAATTTAACTTCCACACCTATCATTATTTCATCAGATTGGGGACAATCGTTTGAAGTTATGTGTGATGCGAGCGGGGTGGCGCTTGGGGTAGTATTAGGACAGAGGTGAGATAAGATTCTTCATCTGATTTACTATGTCATCAAAGCTATGAATGTGGCTCAAAAGAACTATATGGTGACTGAACAGGAAATCCTTGCTGTAGTTTTCGCATTCGAAAAATTTAGGTCCTACTTGCTTGGTTCTAACGTCATAGTGCATACTGACCATTCTACATTGAGGTGTCTGATGGTTTAAAAGAATGCAAAACCGAGGTTAATTAGATGGGTGCTTTTGTTGCAAGAGTTTGAGTTTGAGGTGAAAGATAGAAAGGGGACGGAAAATCAAGTTGCTGATCATTTGTCCATATTAGATAAGGAAGCTATGATCAAATATGAGGATGGAATTGAGATTAATGATTCATTCCCTGATGAAAAAGTACTGGCCGCTTCTTATGATCTTATCCCTTGGTTCACAGATTTTGCTAATTACTTGGCAAGTGATTTGGTCCGTCGGATACGTCATTCCACCAAAGAAAAAAATTCATGTCTGATGTGAAGATTTTTTTTTAGGATGAGCCTTACTTGTTCCGTATTTGTGGTGATGGGATTATTCATCACTGTGTGACCGAGGTTGAGATGATGAGTATACTAGAGGCATGTCATTCATCGCCTATTGGTGGGCACCATAGTGGTATCCGAACTGCTCACAAAATTATGCAGTGCGGGTATTATTGTCCTACCAAGATGCTCATGATTTTGTCAAGTCTTGTGAATGTTGCCAAAGAGAAGGAGGAATTTCAAAGAAGTAAGAGCTACTTATGAATCAGATATTGGTGATTGAGTTATTCGATGTTTGGGACCTTGACTTCATGGGTCCATTTGTAAGTTCGCATGGGATGAAGTATATTCTTGTTGCAGTTGACTATGTATCGAGATGAATGGGTGGAGGCAATTGCGCTTTCAAACAATGAGGGAATAAGTCACCGCATTCCTGAAAAGAGTATCTTCTCTAGATTTGGTACACCTTGGCAATTATCAGCGATGAAGGTTCTCAATTTTGTAACAAGTTATTCAAAGCGTTGCTTGAGAAATATGGAGTTCACCACAATGTAGCTACTCCTTTTCATCTGCAGTCTAGTGGGCAAGTTGAGGTGTCAAATAGAGAGATAAAGCAAATCCTTGCAAAGACTCTATACGCTAACCAAATTGATTGGTCAAGAAGGCTTGATGATGCTCTATGGGACTATCACACCGCATTCAAGACTCCCATAGGTATGTCCCCCTACTAACTTGTATATGGGAAGTCATGTCATTTACCTGTAGAGCTAGAGCATAAAGCAATGTGGGCGCTAAAGAAGTTGAATTTGGATTGGGGTGTCGTATCGAGTCAAAGACTGAATGACATGAATGAGCTTGATCAGTTTCGCCTAAAAGCATATGAAAGTTCAGCCTTGTACAAGGAGAAGATGAAGAAGTACCATGATCAAAAGATTGAAAAGCGTGAATTTGTTGTGGGCGATCTGGTGCTCTTATTCAACTCAAAGTTGCGCTTGTTTCTTGGCAAGCTCAGGTCCAAGTGGACCAGGCCATTCAGAGTCACTCAAGTATTTCCACATGGAGCGGTCGAGCTCGAGAACAAGGAAGGAACGAGGTTTAAAGTGAACGGACAAAGGATCAAAGTGTACTTGGGGAAATCTGAGAGTGTGCAAGAAGTGATTGAGGCCTATTATCTTGATGAAGTCTGAGTAATCAAGGTGTCTGCGTTGTGCAGAAACGTTACATCAAGCGCTGCTTGGGAAGCAACCCAAGATGTACAATCTAGGAAACTATAGGATTTTCTTTTCGATTTAAGAGTTTTCTTTTTTCATTTTGATTTTTGCAGGTCTTTAGATAGGTGTTTATTTTTATGTTTTAGTGTTGGCTAGATATAGAATAGGGTCCGTGTCTAAAAAGTGTCCAGAAAATGTAAAAACAAAGTGCTAATGGTTGCTACGTGTGCAGGGATGAAAAGGCAAAATCTGCAGAAACCTGATGTGCAGTGGTCTACGGATCCCATCGACGGTCCGTTGGTCAATCTACGGAACCGTGGATGGCGTCCGTAGATCCCAAGTAAATTCTCTAATATTTATAAGTGTCAGAGTGACCTACGAATCGAATCGGCGGACCATAGGTTGACCCACGGATCGTCGATAGGGTCTCATGGGTCCAAACTAGGGTTTCTGTCCGACCCGGACCCTAAATTAATATAACCCCTCAGTTTTAAAACATTACCCACTTCCATATTTCCCTCCCAACCGTTTTTAACCCTCCATATACCCATATTCATCCTTTAATAACCCACCAAATCACTCCATAATTGATACAAATCAATTTCTCAGATCCTATATCAGCCTTCTATCCCAAATTTCGTCTCCATTTCATTTCCATCAAAGTTCTCGAGGTCTGGGTTCAGTGTCATTGTTGTTCTAGGAGCTTTTGCATTTGATCACACACTCGCCATTGTTGATTACTTGTAAGATATGTTGATTTCTCCCAAACTTTTAACATTTCATTGTTTCAATTGAAGTCACAATAATGAACTTGACCTTGGGTTGTTCAATTACTTGTTCAAATGTTGATGTTAGTTTAGAAACACCTTTGGAATGACGGTATGTGAGTGTGTAGTGAATTAATACCAACTAAAAATAATAATAGGCCTAATTGGGAGTTTTTGACTTAGGGTTGTTCAATGGTTTTGTGTGAATGTGAATGAAATTGAATGATCACAACCCTAAGGATGATGAACTACCAAAATATATGTTGAAATGCATGTGTAGGCTTAGTTTGATTGAGTGTTTGTTGAAATATTGCACTGACTATGAGTTTAAATATGATGCCTACCACATAACTAATTCACGAACCCCACCCACGGACCGTAGGTCAACCTACGGACCATAGGTCGGGGACCGTAGATTAGTAGCACACAAAATTATATTGGTAGAAGTCTGGAACCACGATGTGGACTACTGATTTCACGTATCAGGACACTTCATCCAATACTAAGTGTCAACGATCGTTCAATAGTAATATAACCCAACTATTCTAGTTGGGGTCGAGTCCCAAGGGAGTGCTTTGTAATCGAAAATCAATAGGTAAGTAAGAATATGCTCAAGTCAATCATAGCTAAAAACATTTACGAAGAAAAACATAATTCAAGTTTGGGGTTACACAAGTGTCAAATATCAAGGGGGTTTATTTTCAATTGTCAACTAAAACAATAAATAATACGAAAATACAAATATGGAGATGAGATTCTTGGGATGTGATTGGATTATGGGCTAAGGTAAAGAACCGTGTAATTGCAATTAATAGTAAATAATTGTAAATTAGTGAATAAACTATACTTTAGTAGGGATAAACTTTCTCTCAAACAATCTACCCCAAATCAAATTGGTTTCTCTCGAACACCAATAAGCAGCAATTAAGCACAACCTTCGCTTTAGTCCATTCACTCTCTCGAGCTGAATGTGTGGAAAAGGGTTTAGGATTCACTCTCTTGAGCTGAACCCATGACAACCCAATACCCACAAACCATTGATTCAGTAATTTTGGTTTTAAAACCTCTCTCTCGAGCAAGCCAAAAAAGCGAAGTAAAGATTGTATTTGCAACTACAACCCATTAAATTCAACCACAATTACTGAACGAAATCACTTTTAAACAACATTTATACTATCAATAACAATACCCAATAGCTAAATCAACCCATAAGAATTGGGGTTTTAGCTAGACAAAGTAAAAAAGTAAAAATCGTTACCAAGTTGTGTTTCCATCAATTGGGTAGGATTGATAGAGTCTTTACAAAGGTCTAAGATGAAGAATCTTCAATACCCACTTCCAATTTCTTAGAAATGGAAATCTTCAAATCTTCAAAGCTAAGGAAAAATGTCTCCAAAAACTCAATTCTAAGCTCTAGACTTGAAAACTGAATAATAACACTGATAAAAACTAAACTGCATACTAAAGTAAGAATTTTAAAACGTATTTATAGTTGCCAAAAAATGTGCTGCGAAGGACCATTCGGCATAATAAGTCGGGATCACCTATCCATTCGGCGATCCGTCCTTTGGTCAATTCCATCACCTTTTTGCTTTGACCTTCAGCATCTTCAGATTTTGTACTTTGGGTGTTATGGCATTGCATCACGGAACCGTTTGGCGACTTGTCGACTGCTCCTTTCTATCGCCGACTTGATTTTCTCCTTCAAGGCTTGGCACACCTAAACATTAGGCGAGATCATGGCCGTTCGGCGACTCACCCAATGGGTTAGGCGATCCTCAGGCTTTTCTTCGTTCTTTTCAGCTGCCTTGTTCCTTTTTGCTCAATAGTGTCCATGCTTTGTTCCTCAATTACATGAAATTCATGGATTTACATCAGTTATTGGCACAAAATATGCATTTGAGGACACTAAATCTATTAAAATAAAGCCCTAAATGAGTCCAAATCGTGGACTCATCAACACCCCCAACTTAAACTTTTGCTTGTCCTCAAGTAAAACACAAGTTCAGCAGTTCAAAAAGGATGTCTCAAACAGTGCTACACACGACTCAATCATGAATGCAGACAAAAAGAATCAACTTACTCATGCAAGGATCAATTGTGCACTCAAAGATTCAAGTTGCGACTCACCATTACCAAGAATTTCAAGCTCACAATACTTGCTTCAAATGGAAGTTGAAGCTCAACAAAGGTGATCAAATGCCCTCACACAAAGAATGATTCTATATTCACACACAATGGTTGACAATTTAAAGCTCCAGAATCAAATGCAACGATCACACTTACAAAGATGAACACCATGAATGATTTCACCCATATGTTTGCCCGTATTTTCCAATCAACACTTGCTTCAACTTGTTTTATTAGGAAAATATATTTTGGACTGGTTTAGAGTCGCCACTTAATTTTTAAGAAAAATCAAGCAAACTATTCATTTTCACAAGACTAAAACAGGAATCTAGTGAAAAGCTTAAAAAGGGTTCGAGGTTCTTATTAACATTGTAGGAAGGTTTTAAAAGCGCCTAAAATGTCCACTAATGTGGTTATCCGACAATTAATTATTTGGCTAAAAATAGATTAACTTGAGTTGCATCGCGCAAAATTTATAGTAAGAACCATTTTATGGGGGAAAATATTGTTTAAATGAAGTATTGTGTAAACTTATTTATTTATTTATTTTAAGTCAAGTAAAGCTGAATAACTTAGTTAAGTGATTGATTCAAAATGAGTGTCTTTTGGGGATTTGGATTTTCAACCTTAGGATTAGCGGCAAATTTTGATAAGTAAATAAACATGATAAAAGTAAAGAGGGAGAGAGACTCGGGCCCAAATCCGGTTTTCCTGTCCACCTGGGCCGGTATTTGGGCCCATTTTCATTTTGGTTCAAAAGGCCCCATTTGAATCACATGTACCTGTCCTAAACTAACATAAAAAGAAATATGTTTTTATCGGTGGGCCTTTGGCCCAATTCTTTCACCTATCCTAGACTTCGAACAAGATAATAATGAATAAAATGACAAGGGCTTAGGCCCAAAACAACAAAATACAATCCTTCTATATAATGAGTGGGCCTTTGGCCCAATCTTTTCAATTCTCCTCCTCTTTCACGCTTTTCCACCTTCGAGACCTGTTCGTCGACTTTTATAGGCCGGTTGACTCGATGGAGGAGGAATTTGAGCCTTTACGGCTCCCCCAAAATGCAAGAGAGAAGATAGGAGTTCGTAGTGAACTCGAGCGGATTTCACATGCAAACAAAGGAGAAATAAGGAGTTAAAATATTATCCAAATTGATAACAAGACTAAACTGATTTAAGACACTTAATCCTATTAAAGTATTTCATGCCGAGTAATGTTGAGCATTAAAAGCTTTGAAGAAGTAACTACATTGATCATTGGAAATTGACAAAATCAATATAGTAGTTGGCAACATAGGCATATGGACAACAAAATAAAAATAAAGGAAATAACAAAAAATAACAAAAGAATAAATAGAAACAGATTCGAGAGAAATAGTTCAACCCTTTGCAATACACACATTTGTTTATAGTCAGTTGAGCAGGGAGCAACTAAAGACAAATTTTTACTATTAAACCCATAAATAAACACATTCCACGTGAATATATACCAAACAAGGATGTTTCTGAGTAAGTAATCGATCAGCACTACTCAGACCCAAAATTATTTTTCGAATAGGGAGATAATATTGCTATATCCAAATAACCAAACACGATAACATCATTATTCAATTACTGAATCAAGCACGTCAAGCAGAAGCTCAAATAGGCATAAATAGACAAGATATTCACTGGAAAGGTTACTGTTTGAGCAATATTATTTAACACAATGACAAACTATGCCAAATGCATGCCACACCCAAGGTAATGCCATTTTTTAAATCATACGGAGGGAAAAGGGTTGTTTTAACAATTGGAAAATAGTATTAACATAGGCAAATCAGTACATCACAACATCAAAATTTCACACAAGTCATTTATTAAATAGGAAGCTAGGGGGGTTCGACATTAAGGACGAGATCAAAGGAATAGAAAGCCATTTTAGAAGCTTAAAATTGCAAACATTTCTCAACTACTACATATTCATAACCGATGAAGACAAACCAAGATTAACAGAGGAATACCAATATAAGATGTGAATCTATAAAACTTCGACCCGACCACATAATGGAATCACATAGGACAGATATATCGCATTGAAGCATTCAACAAACCGGCAATAGCTAATAACAAATGACCATATAACAAAGCTTTTTCGACATAAAAAAATATCGAATCGAGATGGGAGCAGAGGCGAGGAGAACGCTGAAAAGGAAGGAGTGTTACCTTCTTAAGGGCAGCGACTGAGGCGAAAATGAGCATGGGCGACTTAACCACTATGCAATCTCAAACACGAACAGCGAATTAGAAGCCTGGGCAGAATCTGGGCAGCTAACTCAAGTTCAAAGGAAACTTGCGAGAGAGCAATGGGTAATACCGAAAAGAAAGTGAGAAAAAGATCCTAAACGGGATAGCTTCTCTATTTCGGAGTGTATTTTGAATGTATTCAAGCTATTTCTTCTTAAGCTATTCTTATATTTTGCTAAAAAACTCTTCCAACTCCCCCCAAAAAAAATCCCCTCTCTACAATGAATAAGGGGAATATATAGAAGAAACTAGGGTTCGGAAAATGGGGGGAAAGGGCTGATTTTTGGGTTCAAAGAGCCCATTTCGAAATTCAAAAACCCCAAAAATCCTTTCACCATTGAAGGGAGGCATGCTTTTTCTGAAATTTGTGCCCTATTTGGGAAGGGGAAAGGCCGAATCGACTCTAATGTCCTCGAGATGCCACGTGGAGCGATCTCACGTTGGCAAGGACGAAAATGCGTGCTTGATGGCTGGAAACGGACTGCTGAAATCGCACAGTGGAGAGGGACGTTGAAGCTGAAGACGCTGTACAGGGGACATGTACTATTTTGGTATTGTAATGTTGCTACTGCGTCTGTTTTTTGATATTTTTTTAGTATAGCATTGTTGGTCTTGTTAGAGGAATTGGGTTTGGGCTGGGAATGGGTTTCTTTTTAGCAGAAAATAATTGGGCTGGGAATTAAGATTGAGTCTGCTGGAAAAGTTAGAGAAAAGGCCCAAAATTGGTCCAAAAAAGGTCCAAGAAGGTAAGTTAGATTGGAATTAGGAAATGGCTTTACGGATTGCGAATTCGGCCAAGCTAATTAAGAATTTAGCTAAAATCAGATGAATATTCATGAATTCAGCTAAATTCTAAATAGGATGAATTAATATTAATTAATTAACAAGCTTCTTAATCTCAACGAAATAAAATAATTAACTCAAATATAAACTAATTAAGTTAAAATATAAGCTATTACATAACTTAAACTAATGAACCAAATATTTAATTAAAACAAAATCTTTTTGAGGATATTTTTTAATAATCATAAAATATACTAATTATATATATAATTATGTAAAACATATATATTA
>JAJOOB010025320.1:0-24491 GCA_029582485.1 Solanum tarapatanum | reverse complement strand
CTTTTACTCATAACTCCCTCAATACTACAACAAGGTAGGACCATAATCAACACACAAAATAAAAGATACCATGACAATACGATAAAAGATATGTATTTTCGTCGCAAATTGCTATTTGCTGCTTATAAAAGCTAGAGTCGATGAAAGGAGGGTCTTACCTCGATCTTAGGTTCGTAATACGCCTCAAAACCTTCAAATATATTCAAACCCTTGCTGTCCCAACACTAAAGTGTGATATGCTACGCAATCGATAAAATAAATTATACCACGATGATGAGCCCAACGCGTAGAACAACTTTTGTCAAGGACTTAAGTCGAGAAAATCTATACTTCAATTGATCCTAGAAATGGGTTTCTCTAATTTCTCTGGTTATTAGCTTAAAAATGAAGAAATTTTTTGAAGAAGAAGATATATGCAACTTTCCACCGACCTAGGTCCCCACTTCACGTGCTTGCTTGCGCAGTTCTACGAAAACGCAAATATCTCTCTATTCTGAAGTCGTATGAACAAATGGTTTGATGCGTTGGAAACTAGACTTGTAGACCTTCGATTTGATAGTTTGTGGTTCCCATAACTCTTTATAGATTGGGAGAAAACCTCCAAGACATTTGACCAAAATTTCAGAGACATTTGACCCAAACCTCCAAGACACTTGAACACTTAAAATAGGACATACCACATCATTCTTAATTTATTACCCACTTTCATTGTCTTTCCATGGAGATACGAGTAATTTTAGACATTTCGAAAAGTCGGGATATTACATAAAGACATGTCATGTATATCTCTTCATGTAGGTCCCCTTGTAAGAATGCATTATAGACATCCATTTGATTAATGCCCCACATTTGCATAGCAGTAATAGCAATCACTGTCCTAACAGTCACCATTTTCACCACTGGTGAAAAAGTTTCTTGATAGTCAAGTTCTTCCTTTTGATTGTAACCTTTGGCAACTAGTCTGGCTTTGAACCTTTCCACTTCTCCTGTAGATTTATATTTGATCTTATAGACCCATTTACAACCAATAGCCTTCTTGCCTGGCGGAAGATCAACAACAATCCAAGTGGAATTTTCCTCTAAAGCTTTTATCTCAGATTGCATTGCCTCTACCCATCTAGGATCCTTTGCAGCCTCCTTGAAAGATGTAGGTTCAGTATCAGAAGACATTTGAGCAAGATAAGCCTGATACTTAGAACTCAATTTTGTGTATCCCAACACAACAAAAAAGAGGATAAATACAGGCATGATCCCCTGATGGCTTACTCACATAGTCTTATATCCATGTTGGAGGTTTAGATTGTCTTGTGGACTTCCATAGAGATGCTGAATGAGGGGCAGGAAGAGGCTCATCAGCATCACCTCCATGTAGGGAAGGGTTAGAATCATGACTTTCAGTAGCTATATCACTATCAACACCACTGTCAGAAGATGTAGCTGCAGTATATATTTCAATATGATGGTCATCAGGAGGTAGTTCATGTGCTCCTATTGGAGTAATACAAGTAGGAAGAAGCTGAGAATATTCATTAGAGGGCTTTGTAGCAGAACCAAACATAGGTGGGACTGAAGATGGTTGAGAAAAGGGAAAAACGTCCTCATAGAATATCACATCCCTACTGATGAAAATGGACTTAGTAACCAAATTATACAACTTATATCCTTTTTGATGAGCAACATAGCGTAGCATGATTGACTTAATAGCTCTAGGGGCAAACTTATCTTGTCTAGACAGTGCAGAGGCATAACAAAGACATCCAATCACCCTCATGTGAGCTAGAGAAGGATCATGACCATGTTGCAGTTCAAAAGGTGATATATTCTATAGCATTGAAGAGGGTATTCTATTAATGACATAAACAACTGCTTCAATACAGTGACCCCAAAAATTCAATGGTAAACAGGACTAAAATCTGATTGCTCTAGCAGTTTCTAATATATGCTTATGCTTTCTTTCCACCACTCCATTCTGTTGAGGAGTATAAGGGCATGAGCTTTAATGAATAATACCATTTTGTTGAAATAGACTAGAACAAGATTGGTTAAAGAACTCTGAACCATTATATGATCTAAATGACTTAATGCTTTTACCAAATTGAGTGGCAACCATAATGATAAAAGTTTTAAGAATGGTAGAAACATCAGACTTCAATCGAAGCAAAAAAATCCAAGTCCATCAACCAAAGTGAGAAAGTATTTCATACTATTGTGAGTTTCAACATGATAAGGTCCTCATACATCCAAATGAATCAAATGAAAAACATCTGCAGTACTACTACTACTAACAAGAAAAGGCAACCTTGTTTGTCTAGATAAAGGACAAACATCACAATGTTGTAATTGAAAAAAAATGAGATTATGAAAAATAGGAATTCTTCTTAAAACTGCCATGGGAATATGTTCTAGCCTTCTATGCCATAGATTAGGAAGTGGTCTAGATACAATCATGGACTTCCCTTCAGTAATGGAATGGTCATTATTTCGTGTGTTCAGTATGTAAAGTCCATCTTGCTACCTACCAGTCACCTTTACTCTCCCAGTGCAAAGATCCTGAAACACAGTGTTCAGGGTAGAACTTAACACAACAGTTCATATCTTTTGTCACTTTTGAAACTGACATCATGTTGAACTTAAAAGTGGGCACATAGAGAACATCTTTAAGAGAATCACCTCCTGATAGTGAATAATTTCTAGTGTGACTAATTTTAGCAGATTCTCCAGTAGGTAACTGTACACTCCCTGCATTACCTACTATACCATCATGCACTAATAGATGTTTATTCCTAGTTATATGATTAGATGCTCCAGAGTCTACTATCCAACTAGTGTGCAAGTCTGTGAAACACTTACCTGTCATGTTGGCACTAGCCTCAGACATTGGAGCCTTGTCCCTCATTTTCTTCCATAGAGCAAATTCCTTGTATTGATCTTCAGAGATAGTCATTTGCCCTTCCTGCTGAACATTAACAAGATTAGCTTGAACATTTTTTCCTTTAAGTTTGTAATCAACAGGATATCCTATCTGCTGGTAGCATTTCCCAATTAAGCGTCATGTCTTTCCACAGTGACCACACTTCATTAATTTGAAACTATCTTCCCTCAAATGTCCTTTCATGTGACAAAAATCGCTAAAAGAGTTCCAATTCTTCTTCTTAAATCCTGAGTTTTTTGAAGTGAAAAAAAATCAGCTGATCCAGCTTCATATGAAGTGGATGTATTGATAGCAGCTAATTTTTTACTTTCATCCTGCATAATTAAGGCATACGCCTGGTTAACACTCAACATTTTCGACTTCAAGAGAATTTGGCTTCGAGCCTGATTGTAACTATCATTCAGCCCCATCAGGAATTGTAGTAGCCTTTGGTATTGAAGCTGAGCAAGCTACTCATTCGATTTCTCACAATTGCATGCAGGAGGAGGCATCATCGAATCATACTCATCCCATAGATCCTTGAGCCTACAATAGAAAACAGAGACTGGATGTGTTCCCTGTGTTAGCGTGAAGATTTCCTTGTGTAGTGCATACAACCTTGATCCATTGATCTTGTTAAACCTTTCTTTAAGTTCCTTCTAGATCAGATGTGCATCTGATCGAAATATAATACCACTCAATAGATTGCAACTAACATTGGTCGTCAACCACGAGACAACAATAACATTACAACGATCCCAAAGATGTTTAAAAGCAGATCCATATGTCGATCTACCGATAGATCTATCAAGGAAACCCAATTTTTTTTTTCTATAAGTGCGATCTTCATTGCTCGAGTCTACAATATGTAGTTCTCTATTCCAACAAGTTGTATTCATACTGGCAATGAACCTGGTCCATCAGACGCACTTAGATACAAATGATGATGATAATCGATAAGTGCTACAGATCCTGATCTAGCTGCTGGATCTGTTGCTAAATTGATTCCATCCACCATGGATGAAGTCGGCATCAATGGTGAATTGTTAGTTACAAACGTAAACTGAGCTCAAAATGGCTCTAATACCATATCAAAATAATAAAGAAGAAGAAGACAGAAAGAGTAATTTGTTGAAGCTTTTCTCAATTGACTCAATTCCATATACATGTACAAGTATATGTTTATATAGACCTATTAATTGATAAGTTAAGTTGCCAGCTAAGATTCTAACTAACTAACTTGAAATATAACAAACTAACATCAGCTAACTAACTATTTAACCAACTATTAATTAACGGAATAAAGGAAAATATCTTCACAGTGTTGTTGTGCATTTCGTCAATTTCTCAACATGAAGTTCAAGGTAGGTTCAAGGTCAAGGGTCAATTCCTCCATTAAAGCTTGGCATTGAGCCTAGTTGTTAAGGTATGACAACTTTCATCCATTGACATTGTCCATCCATGGAGTTCCTTCAAAATTCAATTTTAAAAGAAAGATAGAAAATCTCTGTTGTGAGGGTTTGATTCAAAAGTCATGGTTTCCTTTCAAACTTAATTCTAATGGTTGAATTATGTTATTATAAGATTTCTTATGGTTTTTATGATGTATCCCCAAAAATCCATGTAATTCCCTTATTTCTCAATTTTGATCTTATGATGTGGGTCTTTGTTGATGAAAGGTGAATTTGATGAATTGATGCATGAGGTGATAGAATCACATGAATTACAATGAATTCATGCATGAGGTGATAGAATCCATGTCTAATTCTTGAATTCTAGATGTGATGATTGAAAGTAGGTTTTGAACCTTGAAAGGGTAACGTATGAGATTATGCATGTTTTATGAAGTTTATGTAAATGCTTTAAGAACACCTTGAGAGTGAAGTGTTAATGATTATGTTGTCGTTGTGGGCTGATTCAAAGGTTATTCTTATGAACTCATAATGAACATGATGTGAAAGGCTTTCTCACATAATGAGGATTATAAGGTTGGAAGGCTTTTCTCACCTAATTGAATCAAAGGCTCAAGAGCCATTATAAATAGGTCATGATGGTGATAGTTGCTCACGCATGGTCTAAAGAGTTAAAGTAATGATATACATTGAATCGGTAGGCTAAGGGCACTGTTTCATAAGTAATGATGTTAATAAAGAATTAACTAATTGTGGGATTTATGCGTAGCACCGAATGTATATTGAAATGAGATGGAGGCTCACACATAGTTGAGTCCAGGCTTCCAAAATGGGAATTCTCACCTAGTAGAGTCCGGGTTTCCCAAAGTATGTCTCATGAGATGAAAGTCTTCACCAAGTGGAGTCCAGGTTTCTAGTAGCAATCTCCATATCCCATAAACTATGTGCCCCCGTAGGTTACTTAGCTAATGGATCCACCTAAGCTAAGAGTTACCGGTTCTACCTTAGGCAAATAGACCAACCCTTTTCGGTGAGGGAGTCACCGAATTCCATGTTAAAGCTCACATGGTCTCATGTCGATTAAGGCTATTTCCCACAAAAAGATTAATGATGAACTAAGACATGCTTATAGAAGTATCTCGTAGTGTTCAATGTAATGATGAACTAAGACATGTTTAAAGAGGCATCTCGTAGTATTCAAGCACAACAAGAACATGAATAATGAACTAAGGTTACTACATGAAGTTTGGTATATGAGTTCAAATATTTTAAAGATGATGTTATGACTTATGTTTTCCAACTATATCTATGATGATGTTTAAACTTGGCAAATTGTATGCTTTGAAATGAAATGTCCCTTTTAGCATGTTTTAAGTGTTTTCATGCATAGTTATCATACTTCGTGCATTTTTGTACTAACACATACTTTTGCCTACATTGTTCCCAAATGTAGTAGGGTCCGACAGTCAAGGTCAGTTTCATAGCTAAGTGTTGATCTTGAGATTCCAAGCTTTGGTGAGTCCTCATGCTTCGAGGATGGAGTTATTGTTCTAGTTTCCATTTCTTGTATTTCCTGTTGGACATGATGTATGGGCTAGGCCCAATTTCATTCAATATTGTAATAAATGTCTATAATGAGACAAGTGACTAGACTGATTTAGTTGGAATGAAGAAAATAGCTATAATGAAACTCATTTGAGATGAAGAAAAAGTGGATGAATCACATGAAGATAAGTATGAGGAGTTAGCAAAAACAAAACACACAATTAGATACAAAATAACCGTGTGTAGAGTTAGATGTAGGACACACATTAGAGCAATGATTTAGTTGGAATGAAGAAAATAGCCTTTGAAAGAAACTGACAGAAGAACGCTTAGTTGCTTCCAAGCCCAAATCAAATGACGAAAATAGCCCTTAGACTGAAATGACAAAAATAGCTCTTGGAAGCAAGCTGACAGCAAACAAAAATAATATTTTTTATTTACATTAAAAAAGTAATTTTTAATAATACCCAATTCTTTTTTTAAGAAAAAATATCGTATCATTCAGTAGTCGTTTTCACACTTATTGAAATAAAATAAACTACATTTTAAAAAGTATTATAAGAAATTTAATAAATCATTATTTAATTAATTCTTTTCTTAAAAAGATTACAAAATACATACCATATAGACATATATATGTGAAAGGAGTGAGCAACTATATCAAAGTATACTCTCAGATTTGAAATTTCATGTTTCTATTCTAAATAATCCCCTCTTATTTGCATAATGTCCAAATTTGAACATTTTAAAATGTTAAATAAGTCAATAACTAAAACATTCGAATTTCTTCCCAATTATATAATGCCCTATTTTGAACATTCTTTTGGCAAGAATAAAAGAGAAATTATAACCATAACTTTAATATAATTTTATCAACAGATAGGAGAAACTACTACAACTTTAAAAGAATAAAAGAGTGTTACTATTTTTTCTGTCCAACAATATTTTTAATTATTGACTTCGCACACTTTTTAAAAAACTATAAATAAAAGAGTAATTTTACTATATCATCCTTTGAATATAATAAATATAATGTCTTGAAAAATGTAATAGAGAAATGATTATAATTAATGATAAGGATAAATTAGTAGGGGTCGTTTGGTGTGAAGGGTAACTTCAATTAGGTGTGGGATTAAATTATAGTTTCACTTAATTTGATGTTTGGTTGGCAAGTCCGGAATAACTTATCTTGGAATTAATATTAGTACCGGGATAAGTTATTCATTCCCTTCGATGGTATAGTTATTCCGCGATAACTTATCCCGAGATAAAATAAGTAAACAAAAGGATATCCCTTTAAACCCTTTTTACATATCACTTTTTTTTCTCGCAAATTTACCACTAGACAGTGTCTAGTGGCCTTTTATTAAACATAAAAAATATCAATAGGGATAAGTGCAAGCAAGGGGGGCTAGGCCTTACCTTACTAATCCTAATGAAGTACCTAACGTCTACTACCTAACAAGCATGAAGAAAATAAGAGCTAGAGAGAACTAAGTATTTTCTGATCACCACAGAGTTCGTAATACACTCCATGATGATATTACAAATGAGGATGCTTAAATAATGTAAAAATATGTCAATCAAGAAGAAAGTTGAGTTATCAGCCTCAAACTTTCTATTACAAACGCATGGATTAAAAACGATTGATTGCCCATCAAAAGTAACTTGAAGTATTTTTATCTTGTCTTCTTCTTCAAACCTATCCAACAACACTTGATAATTCATACTTTCTTTATGGATTTATTATATCTTGTTGAACCTATTGATAATGTCAAATGGTTCTGCTTTGCATGTCGCATCGGTAGGTGCCTTGGAACAAACTCCTCAGTCATTTTACCGTCCCAACTATGTTGCCTTCCATGTGTCTTCTTTTTGCTTTTGTTGTTTCCACTTCTTTGTTGCCTATGTGATATATCTCCTTCCCTAGCCACTCTATCAAAGCATATGTCCAGCATATCTTCTTCATCTTCATCAAGAAAATCTTCACCCAAATCAAGCATATTGTCTTCCCCATTTTCATCAAGAGAATCCTCGCCCAAATCAATTGTATTTGACACTTAGGACCTTGACTCATTCTTCTTTGCAATCACACATTTATGCACAAATACGGGAGCTTCTGGACTTAATTTGCTATTCAAAGTAGTGGTGAGACCTGCTCTTCTTGGATCAAATCGTTGTCATTCTCTATTAACTTTACTTGCTTTCCAGTAGTCTTCGATAAAACATCAAAGATATTCGAACATAATAGGTCTCTTGAGGCATTACTAATATCTTGCCTCTTCTCACCATCATGAAAATTTCTAGCCGCACTATTTTCACTACATGGAGAATTATTTTAACTAGTCGGGGAAAGACTCTGATTACTAGTTGAATTTTTATGTGCAACCAATGTCCAATTTTTAGTTGCATTCTTGGTTTCAACTTGCAAAACATGCTGCACAGAATTTTCAGCATCTTCAACATTAGATGTATCCATTAGTTTGTGTCCTGAATCCATTATTTTTTTGCCTAAACCAACTCGCTGCGCATCAACCCCAACTCTTGGCGTTTCCCCTTTGTTTTCGGTAGTTGTTTGAACACCAATATTACTTGAAACAACATCTATTGAGTGTGCACGATTTTGCTCCAAAGTGACAACAACCAACTGTCGATCGAAAGAAGTAGCTTTACTTTGATTGACATCTACAACCTTTATTTTTTTATTTAGTATTTCTCTCGCATCACCTTGATACTTTTCACTATCGATAGTACCTTTTGAAGCAACTTCAATGGTATCATCAATTTATTTGTTATTTTATTTCCTTTAGAGATCAAACGACAACTATCTTCATCATGACCTTGGT
Organism: Solanum tarapatanum; assembly: GCA_029582485.1. NCBI lineage: Eukaryota > Viridiplantae > Streptophyta > Magnoliopsida > Solanales > Solanaceae > Solanum > Solanum tarapatanum. The sequence continues at coordinate 15,777 of JAJOOB010025320.1, read as the reverse complement.
GCTTACAATAATTGCAATACAAAGGTAGATTATCATATACAATCTCTTGAAAACCTCGATCAACTTACCAGATTTTTCATCCACAAACTGCAATCTTATACGATTTGGAAGTTTTTCCATTAGATCAAGTATAACCTTGATCCTAGCTGTGCTAGGTCTTGATTTGATTTGAGTAGCTTTATCTATAGCTATTGGTTTCCCAACTGCCGATGCTATAGACAACAGAGACTTCTTTGCAAACAAATCTGGAGATAAGTTCGGTAAAGAAATTCAAACCACAGCTAACGTCGTTTCCTCCTTAGGATTATATCCAATGGACCATGGAAAAACCCTACATTGATGCTCCTCTTCATTGTAGAGAAGATATAACTGAGCGAGATAAAGCTAGTACATAATCTTCATATTGATCAGATCTCAACAAAATTTATCTTGGAGCAAGTAAGCCAATTAAACAATTTGTCCTTGGTACCAAGATGTTTTGGTAAAATTGACCTTAATACCTTCAAATCTGGCGCACCATGGGATAATTTAAACACCATTGCTTGATGCAATCCCTCTTCAATCATAAAGTTTTGCCTTTCCTCCATTGAAAACGTGATAGTAGGTTCTCCATGAATTATTTCAATTAATTTTGCGATTGTTTTTAAGTTAATTAGGACAGATTGTTTAGGATTTATAGTATTGGAATTGAAAAGGGTGGCGTATGTGGTGGTTTGGGATGATGGGACGGACTGGATAGCCTCGAAAGAAGGTCGTCCAGTGACCGTAGCAGCCATGAGAGCTGCGCAACTGCTGGCTAGGAAGAAAACCCTAGGTCAGCCGAACGCCGCACAAGTGAATTGAAATATATGTAAATACATTTAAAAAATAAAAAGTCTTTTATGTTAGCGGGAGGGGCAAATGGAACAAGGTCTTTATATATCACTTTTCATATTCTTGAAGGGTATTTTTGTAAATAAATAAATTGTTCTTAAAATTTATTATTTTGAATACAATAAATCAAAAATAATCTTAGCATAACTTATCTCATCCTAACTTGAATTCAAACCAAGCGACTTATAAAATAACATATCCATTGATTTTATCCTTCAAGTATAAATTATTCATTGATTTCATAAAATGAACAAGTATTGTTGGACATTTCAAAATAACATAGTAGACAATTATTATTGGACAAAGGGAGTATTATTTCATTGGAAAAGAACGACAACTTTTAGACTTTGATTTGACCAAAAAAGTTGGTTTAATATTTTGGAAGACTTCTCACTTTTAGACAACTTTTAGGGTCTGTTTGGAAAGCCACCTGGTAATTGAATTTGGTGTAATTACTAGGGTAGTAATTATCAGCCTAGTAATTACACAGCCTGGTAATTACGTTGTCCTATTTGTTTGTCAGTGTAATTATAGTGTAATTCCCTTTGTCCTGTTTGGTTGGACGAATGTAATTACTCAGTTAAATTTTAAAATAAATCAGATTTTAAATAAATAATATTACTACACAGTTAAAGCCATGATTTATTAAAACCAAACAGATCCTGAAATTCCATAACCAGATGATTGTAATTGTAGGAAATATGTATGACTGATTGATAAAATTGATATTCTAATTTATTATTATTATCATAAATTAAAGAAAAAAAATTAATTCTCATATTTATTTTAATCTCAAGAACTAACAGAAGAAAATACAAAGATCAAATTCATACATAATCTACCTAGACATCAAAATTTGAAAGTAAAATGAATCAAGAAAGAAGTCTTGCTTGAAAGAAGAAGCACAAGGTTTGTTGTTGTGCCGTTGTTAGAACTAAAAATGTCTAGACAAAAAGAAAGAAGTGACTTTTGGTATTCCAAATAAAAATATACTTCCTCTGTCCCTAATTACTTGTTCACTTTTCCTTTTATAGTTATCCATAATTACTTGTCCATTTTGACATATTAAGAAAGGACAAAATAATTTTACTTATTATACCCTCAATTAATTACTTTAAAAAAGGTAGAATTTCTTGAAAATCTTAAATTTTTAATCCATCCACTTCATAATTAATAGGGGTAAAATGGTCAACTCACTATGTCAATAATTGTTTTCTTAATAGGTGTATCAATTCAAAAGTGGACAAGTAATTAGGGACAAAGGGAATATTTAAAAAGATAGTATTAAAAAATTCATGTAATTACATGGTGTAATTACACTCAATTCCTTACCCTCCCTTGGGAATTGAGGAGTGTAATTACACCCCTTCAAATACACTCAATTCCCCTCTTACCAAGTAATTACTTGGTCTACCAAACATGACAAAGAGAGTAACTACACCAATTCCCAATTCCATTATGGCCTTCCAAACAGGCCCTTAATATTTTGGAAGATTTCATCCTTCTTTTTTAAAATCATCAACATATATGTTGAAGAAGAAGTAAGTTGGCGATTGGATCATGTCAAAGGAACAGGTCCAACGCAGCTGACTGACGTGTCTACAACAAGTGTTGATGAAGAAGGAAGCTGACGATTGAAACATATCAAAGGAACAGGTCCAACGAAGTTGACTGACGAGTTTACAACACTGCTCTAGAATTAGAGTCGCACTAGGATTAGACTATTTATATTAACTAGGATTATATTACGACTAGAATTATATTATGATTAGGATTATAGTACAACTAGGATTAGATTATTTATATTTGCATTATTATTATTATATAGTAGTAATAGGTATTGTAGTAAGACTCTAAGTATAGTTAACTTAGGACTCTACAATTCTCTCCTATATAAGGAGGTTGTAACTCAACATTATTTTTATCAATACAATCCTTGATTTCTCTAATCCTAGACGTGAGATTTCTACAATATACACTACACACTACAATTTTTACTCCCCATCTTTGTTTCCGCAGACATCAAATTTTTAGAGGATTGTGCGATGCTAGTTCAATTTCAATTATTAGGATTATCAGAAGTTATTCAATTTTAAATTATAGTTTATTTTGATATGTGGCATGATTAAATTGTCTTTTTTATTTGATTTGGCATATCACATCATTTGATACAGGACACTAAATTAGGCCTTTAGAATAAAATGACATACAAAGCAAAGTTGGATCTTCATTTGTGGCCCAAATCAGTGGATTAGCCTAATAAAAATTGAATTTTAATTAAATCTATATTTATTAAACTTAAATGATTAATTCAATTGTATTAGTTCACAATATTTATTTGAACTAATATAGATTAAATCCAATATAATCTCAATCAATTTTTTAAATAAATTTATATCCAATAAAAAAAATTGAAAAAAAAAAAAGAATAAGAGTTTGGAACAACTAACAACACTTATGCAAACAGCTACACTATTTCACAACTAACATTTAACAACCGTAACTAACTATCATTAGCTTCAAGTGACACAGCTGTGTATTACTTATTAGCTCCTGAGTACTACTTATCATACGCAGCTGAACTTATATTTGTCACAGAACTTTTTATAATAGCTTGATAAACTGAACGAACTGATAATATGTTCTATTTCGAGTCCTGGTAAAAAGAAGGAATGAGTGAATACTCCTCATGGCCAATCAGAAGGTCTCTTGACTTCACGGAGTTGGACTGAATTCTGAAAACAATGGAAGAAACCAAAATGAGGGAATCTCTCATACCATGTTTCTTCGTTTACATGAGTGTCCCAATGCTCCCCATCGCTGCTCTTTCCATACTTGTGCACCCATCCTGAACCATTGTGGCCCTCTCCCCAAGTACGATTCCAACGTTCTCCATGTTTTCCTGCCCACCATGTCTCCCCTTGCTTCACGCCATGTCCATTTAGATCAAAGTTCTCGTCCCATTTATCACCCCATTTTGACCAACCATCTCCTTCAAAGCGCTCCGCCCATTTATCAGTATATTTTATGCTGCCGCCTTTTCCATCATACTTCTCACCCCACCTGCCAAATGGATTTGTACCATACTTGGTAAGGAAACCCTTAATATAATATGAAGATCATTTGTATTATAGAAAATATAAGTTGGCAAGCATGCTCCAACTCTGCCACTCTCATGGCCAATAGTGTACGACAGCATTCAGGAGAAACAATCTCAGAGATGGCAGGGTATGTATAGCTTCTTTTTTATTCTTTTGATAGGTGAGAGATGGCAGGGTAAGCTTTCACTTCATACCAGGTTCATTACAAGAAAAGTCTATTCAAACTTCAGTGCTTCAAACATCAAACTTTATGGAAGAATGCGACAGTACCCTCTGACTGGAATAGTCAGAAGATGTCGAAGTTCGAAAACAACAGAGGATGCCAGAGAAATGCTTCCAATTACCAAAAGCAGAAGTAAATGACTACTGAAGAAAGAAAAGGTGGTTTCCATAAATGACTAAACTCAATGCTAGTTACGTGAGTGCACATATGAACTAAGAGTTTTAACTTGGAAAATAGAATACGAAGATCTTATTACCTTTCGTGCCAAACATGAGCATGACCAGCATCAAGGGGTGTATTTGGATCAATGCTGCACCACTTATGGGCCCATTTCTCCGCTTGGCCACCAGCACCATAGTGCTCCCACCATTTCTCATGCCACTCCTCACCTTTATTATTCCTTCCCCACTTATCTGCAGTTTTCTCCATGTGGACAAGCCCACCACTCTGCACAGAGCCACAATAAAGAGAAAATAAGAGAAGATACACAGTGTGTCTCAGGATAGATAAAGTTATCTCATAGTTTCTCAAACCCCATTCATAGGCCATTTTTCCAAGAAACAACGATTGTTAACCAGAAGTATATATACAGCAGCACATTTCTTCGTCATTTAGAATGTTAGGAATGGAAATTTCACACAGAGATAAGAAGACAGAAAACAAGAAAAAGAAGAAATAGGAGCACATATACAATGTTCAGTTCAATAGCATTTAGTCACCCAGAAGAGGGTGGTAAAAAACACCATCATATTATCACGACTATAATTATACTATGATTCAACTCTTCACCAATCAAGCAAGCGACCGACAATTGCCATCAATGCCTGAAGTATAGACACTTGGAAACATTAATTTCAATGATTTTGTTAAAGTCAATATTTTTTAGTGCTTTTCTGTAGTTCAATAATTAGTTAGAAAATAGGCGTCGTTAGATCACACCTTGTCTCGCCAAAAGCATCTAAGAACTTTAAGGAAAGAAGTTATGACAAAGGAATTTTACATTCTCTATTTTTTCAGTGTTTTCCTCTATATACCCTCCTCCCTGGCCTCTTTCTCTTTTAAATCTTCCTTCTTCTCACTTCAGTCAGCTAATAGAAAGCAGTCTTGCAGTTAAACTCATAAATTCTAGAACAATAATTAACGCAAAAGAGAACTTATGAGTATCATGATGATTAAGAACAGGAAGTCTGACCTGCCACATTGATTCTTTCCAGAACTCATGCCATACATTTCCAGCAGCATCTCGTCCTGACTTCTCAGAACCTAGTTCCTTATGACCAAATTCATTAGCAGCTTCCCAATACTTGTCTTCCCATTCAACAGTTTTGTCAGCACTAATGCCCCTGGTTAGCGTCCACTTGCAGACCACCCCATCAGGTCGTCGTTCAGTCCCGGTCTCCTTCCACCATCTTGATCCATCAGGACTGATTCCCTCGGATGATGCCTCGTTTTCCTGCTGAAGGGCATAAGCTGCTTCCGCTGCATTTGCAGAGAACAGAATGCCAAGTTCACGTTCCTCCACTTGGTGAGGTATCTCAGGTATTGAGCTGGAATCTTCCAAATTTTCAACCTCCAAATGTGACTGAAGCGGTGGAAGAGGAGGACTATGTTTTCTATCAATCGTAGCACTCTGAAATGGGATAGATAGAAAATCTGGAGATCGTTCTTTTTCTATAACAGGGCTTGGTGGGTCTGGAGACAGAGAGACATCTGACTTCATCTGAATGTCATCAAAAGAACTGTCTGAAGGAGGTGTCCAGGACCAGAAGCTTGGACCTGGTGTTCCCATTATAGTTCCAGATCGAGGCACAATGGAAATGACATTTCCTGTCGCTCCTGATCAAGAACAAAGATCATGATTGAGCCACTGTATAATAGCACTGGAGTAGAATATTGGAAAAAATAATATCTCAATTCTCAAATTTGTGGAGTGCAACTACCATACATAAGAAAACATTACAGCTAAAAGATATATATACTTGTGTACGACAACCTCATAGAACAATTGGATTAAAGTTCGATGTAGTGTATTAATATCTTGGAGAGCAAGACAGATCCACTCTATTCAAATTTGAGATTGAAGATGCTTTATCTATTAGAAGCACTTCAATTATGCTGCACAAAGAGGAACTATACAGAGCTTTATTTGATAAGATAAGGTAAAATTATTAAATGTGTACCATTAAAGTACAGAGATATGGAATATGGAATCATAACAGAGCTATAATAGCATAATGAAATGAGATCAGAGGTTCTCCTTGAACCATTAAAGGCCATAATTCTTGAAAGGAAAAAAGGTTTTTTCAGCAGTGTAAAGGGAGATAATACGGAAAAGGAGAAGGGCAGCACAAAGCATGAAAGGTTCTTGTATTTCATTTTACTCATCCAGACGGGCTTGGGATGTTGACAATAGCCTTTTACTTTACACTAATGAGGCAAAACACTTGGACACTGAAAGAAAAAAATTAGGCTCACTCGAAGTTCCATGTCAATCAAAAGCTTATTTGTGTTTATGTCCAGGTAAAGCCCGCAAGCTGTTCCGGTCCCTTGGCGATGCCAACCATTGCAAGCTTATTTGTGTTTATTTCATTGGAACCAAATGTTTCTTGAATCATGTCACCCAGAAACATCATCATTATCCTTGTCTTACATCCAACCAACAGAACAACACAATAGGAGTCGAAAGAAGAAATGGCAACTCGTATAGATCAATTTTCAACAAATTTCAGAATAGATATGCAAACATCAAGCAAACGTGTATAGACTTATAGTAGTGTTACTCATTGAAAGAACTTTATTGAGAACATAATCAAGTGCCCTGCATCCAATTCAAGGTTAAGATAATCTCCATGACCACAACTAATAAATACACATCCCAACATGGAAGATAAAAACTCCTCCAGACCTCGAAAGAGAAATCTATCAAAAAAGGGAAAAAATCTCCAAGTATCAGACAGGAGTATGTCATATAGCCATTTATCTTTAACTTCTTTTTCCCTTGTACACACTTAAGTAGTCCCTGGAGCCTTTCCCTTCAAGCCCTCAAGAAAAGGCAACAAATCATTCACTTCCTAACTACAGGATCAATGTCGTAAATCACGACTTGATATTCTAGACCAAGAGCATAATAAAAGCAATGTTAACATTACAAACAATTCTATCACACTGAATTTATACACTTTTCTAACAAGCAGTTCTTCTAAATCCATTTTGTATTAAAAATAACTGATAACCATAGGCACCAGTTATAAACATTTTTACAATTCTTTTGATTTCTGTGTACATATAATCTTAAAGATTTGATAAGAGGAAAATAATGAAAGAAGAAAGGAAGTTACCTTGTTTGTTATTTTTATCAGCCTCATCATCGTCCTTTCGGGGCAATGGATTCTCCTTAATCAATGCTTTCGCCGCAGCAAGGGCAGCAGCAGCACGATCAATGATCTGCATACTTTGAACTTTATCTCTTTCTTCAGGAGAAACTTGAAGAATCTTGTTGAATTCCTCGGTCTTCTTCTCCAATATCTCAGGGCTTTCTTCCACTTCAGGAGGAGCAATGTTCTCAGCTATTCTTTTGAACTCAGCTGACTTTCTCTCACGTTCCATTGCTCTCTTCCACATTTCCAAGAATGAATCTGAATCTGTAGCTTTGATTCTTGAACTCTTCCTTCTCCTTTCTGTTACTACTTGCCATTTTCTGGTCGAAACGGAAAATGGGTATTCTACTTTGGGTTCGCCGGAGCTTGCCGCGACGACGCGTGAGTGAGTAGTTGCCGGGAAACGAGTCGCCATCGGACTTCGACTATCGTAATTTCTGCGCTCTGTTTGCAATCTGCAGAGCAAAAGAGAAGTCGATTTTGATTACTGTGAGTAGTAATTTTGGGATTTTCAAACATTTATAGTAAGCTTTTGGAGTATTATTACTCCAGCCGTCCACTTTTTAAATGTCATTTTTTTTTTCTAGAATCAAATTATAAGAATTTAACTAATATTTTATAATATTTTTTTATTATATTAATATGTTAAAAATTGTAATTTAGAGTACTTTTTATATAATTTTAAATATTTAATTTTTTAAAAAAAATCAAATTAATGTAATAGTCAATTTAATTAATTTTTAAAGTTAAATTAAATTATACTAATTTAATATTTTAAACAAAAAATTTAAATATTCAAATTAATATAATGAAAAATACATAATAAATTCTTAATCAAATTTTTTATAATTTAATTCTAAAAAAGGAGAACGATAACTAAAAGTGGAGGAAGAAATACTTTCTTTTGGGAAGATAAAAAAGAATTATAATAAAGTTTTCTTGAAATTGAAGGAAGGTTTTTGATGCTGTCTCTTAAAAGAAATTAAAACAGAAAAAGAAAAAGAAAAAAAATCAAAATATTTTTGAGAAACGTGGCCAGGATTGCATCGACATATGAATTATGATAAGATTTAGACTAATTTTTTTTTGAGAAAAGACATAAAGTCACCACTAAAGTTATTTCGAATTTTCATAAAGACTTCTTAACTTAGAGGGCATCCAATTACCCCACAAAAGTATTGAATATCTTTCTAAAATGACTATTTTGACCCATTTTCTCTACTGTGAACAGATGCGTGGTGCTCACTCTTTTTATTAATTTAATTTAAATTAATTTCTTCAAATCCGACCCGACCCAAATCGTTTCAAAAAAGAAAACTCTTGTTCTCCAGTTTTCATTTCTTAGTTTCTCTCATTATTTTCTTCAATCATAGGCACTGTGGAAGATCATCTCCTACAATTTTGATGTTTGTTGGTCAAATTTCTTGGAGAACTAGCGGAGTAAACAATGAATTGAAGATTAAAAGGTTAGAATAGTAACAATAGCAAATCGTTCCAGCTGCAAACTAAAACCCTCATTGGCATGTATATCGAAAAAGCTGCTTGAGTTTCAATGGCGAAGAATAATTCGTTGAAATCGATAATAGTGGTATTTGGAGCCATGTCTTTTGAGTGGTTGGCGATTGGGCTTGTTTTCAAACCATGGCTTGATAAAACCCGAGCTTCAATGGACAAGTCTCGAAAACATCTTGTGACCCCGACGATGACGCCGCCGATCAAAGTTCAAAAGCTGGCAAGTCTCAGGTCGATGTTGATCCTCCCGAAAAAACAACTGATTTGAGAGTTTGGTTTGATTTTTGGGTTCTCAAAACTAAATGAAATTAAGAAGAAATGAAACTTCGGACAACTTTAAATTAGCTTTTTCGATTGGAAATTAAAACGAATTCCTACCTTATTGAGTTGATTTCATCAGTTCATCATAGAATACTTGTGACTCTTTTGTAAGGGAAGATAATGAATTTGAATGGAGTAAATAATTAATAACGAAAATAACTTAAATGTGGCAGCTTTTAATTGGTTTTTGGCATTAAAAACGGACCTTCACGCGCATCATGTGCGTGTTCACAAACATAATGAGAAAATGGGTCAAAATGGTCCTTTTACAAAAATATTCAATACTTTTGTGGGGTGATAGGACGTCCTCAAAGTTAAGGTGCTTTTTAAAAAAATTGAAACAAATTCATTGGTGATTTTATGTCTTTTCTCTTTTTTTTTTCTTTAGTTTCATTTTTGGATATTCTTTGAACCTACAAAAGTGAACAATCAAAATATAATTACTGTTTACATCCCCACTTTATTCAAATAAGGAGAAACGTAGCGGTGACTCAAAAAATGAACAATTGAATCAATTTTAAAAGAATTTTAAGAATAAACGAATTTTAAAAGAGTCGCCACCTAATTTTAGAAAAAACTAGGAAACCAATTAAATGATCTACAAAACCAAGAGATTCTAGGTAAGGGGTGGGGTTCAAGTTATTCTGAAGGGAATGTGTTAGGCATCCTTCGAAATCTACAACTGTGGGTCCCGGCTGAATTCATTTTTTTCAAATTAAGGAGGAGATAAAGTAGTATACGAGTATAACAATCATGCAATATACACAAGTAATAAAATAAAACAATAATATAATAAACGGCCTAAAGTTTGCCTAACATCGATAATATACACAATAACGAATAAAAATATAATTCGAATTCCATTCGATTAGCTTCAATGGAAAGCAACTCTGAATACCTGTAATGACACTTAGTAAAAATGTTAGTACCAAATAAATATGACTAAAAAAAAATGAATTAAACAATAACTTTAAAATAAACATCCGTCATTGACTGTTAAATCTTGAAGCTCAAAGCTTCCAAGTGGTCCTTCCGGCAGTGCTCGCTTGCTGTTGTTGACCGGTTTGGAGTGAAATCTAGTGGTTTTGGGTCGGAGATGACTGCTTGGAGCTCGGTTGTTTTGCCCAGAAAAGGAGGGTATATACATACCAAAAATTAGATTGTAAGGACATTAGTGTCTTAAAAGTATAACGGAGGGTATTTAGAAACCATTTATGATAATTCGGGGGTATATTTGTCCTTTTTTCCCTTGATTTATTCATAAAAAAATTATAAAGTGTTTTTGGGGTAATGGAATGTTGTCAAGTGGCGTAATACATCCTCCAGATCGGTAGGCTTACCCTTGGCACAAAAGGGTAACACATTTGTATAGGATGCGTAATAACTATTTGTATGTTATGTGGTATAATTGAGTTTGTCTTAAATCAAAGCAGTGCTTATGTGTTTAATTAATTCTCCGTGTGATATTTTGCATTATCCATTATGAACGCGGACTAACGCTTTTACCTTTTGAGTTTTTCTTCTTTTTAAGCGAGAGTTTGATTTATGTTAGAATCTGAAAGTAATAGTTCGTCCGAAGTTGCTTGGGACAAGAGTACTCGTGAAATTCGAGTCTTTGTATTTCGCAAGACATTAATATCAAGTCAAAAAGATTAATCAGGGGGGTATTTGACTATGAGTCGCACTCATTTATTTTTTATTATTTTGCATGCTGGTCCTGCTCTCACACATTTCTCATATTTTTTCAGGAAAACCACCCCAGCGACAGTCGGAGATAGTCATAACAATGTTTGATTCTCGTGGATAATTGAGGCAAGACACAGTTTCAAGAAACATCCAAAAAAGAATACAACGATAAGTGATTACCGTAAAAAAATTGAAGGCCGCATTCAACAAACAATACAAAGATCGTCACTTAAGAGGATACAAGAAATCACCTCGAGTTTGTCTAAATCTTGAAATTATTTTATGAAATATCTGAACGAACTACGCGAACCTGATTCTCATCTCGATGAGATACGTAGGCAGTCCTTCTTGGGTTCGGTATTTATTTTTTTGAGTTTTTTAAAAAAAAATGGTTTGTACATATTTTATGCCTTATCGGAATGAACTACGCGAACCTGATTCTTATCTCGGTGAGACACGTAGGCAATCCTTCTTGGGTTTGGTATTATTTTTTCCAAAAGTCAAATAATAATAATAATAATAGTAGTAGTAGTTTGTGCATATTTTCAAAGGCATATCTGCATGAACTACGCACACCTGATTCTCATCTTGATGAGATACGTAGGCAGCCCTTCTCGGGTTCAGTATTCATTCTTTCAAAAAAAAATTGTGTATATATTGTAAGAGTCATGTCTTCAGCTCAGTTGAGACCAATTCAGTTAGGAGCATGCAAAATATTTGGTATGATGGATGGGACTGACTTTGTGGTAAACTATCGACTCTTTTGGTACCTCTCATTTATACTTTTGTGATGCTTGAAAATTCTCTTGCATGCATTCAAGATAAGAATAAAATTAACCTCATGCTTTCATGTGTATTGTGTGGTGAGCCTTTAGATCAAAATTCAATTGCATCGCACTGTTGATCTAGAACTTAGCTTGAATGTTTATCGAGGCGAAATCCTGAGTTATGTTTGGTTTGAAAAAGGATTGTAGGCCTTCTTTGACCCAATTGTGCCTTTCAAAACCTACCAAATAACATTGATCCCTAGTTTTCCCCACTTTGATCCTGAAGCCTTTCTTTGGACAATCACATCTTAGCCACTACCCCTTTTTAGTGCTTACATGCACTAACCTTCTTTTGGCTCAACCTTCTTGAGTGCACCAAGAGTGTGCAAATTATAAGAGAAGATCCATGTTTGAAGTTTTCAAAGGCAAAAGATACAAAGTCTCTCAAAGTCGAAGAAGCAAAAAAAAATGACTTCTAGAAAAAGAAAAAAAAGGGTAAGGTGGAAAGAAATAAAGAAAGACAAAAACACTCTTACAAGGTTAATGAAAGACAAGAAGGAAAAAACTCCAACAAAAGAGGAGAAAACTTCAAAACAAAGGGATGAAAAGGGAAAGCTCCAACAAATAAGAATTCAAAAGAAGCCGAAAAAAAACAGGAGACAACAAAGAGGATCAAACATCAAAGGTGTATCAATCATGAAAAACACAAATTCTGTGTGACGCTCAAGGAGAAATTAAGTCACTCTTATTCCAAATAAATATCATATCCGTCCCTAAACCTACATTACAAGACAATAACAAGTCCTACATGATCTCATTCCAAATGTTCTCACATTAGCGAAGATTTACATAAGGGCCAAGCATATGGTATCACAGTTGCATGCATTGAACATTCTTGTGAGTGTGAGTGTACTTCAAAAAATGTCCTTAAATAATATGCTTCAAATATGTGTGAAATAGGACTTTTATTTTTGTGAGGGAACTTGAAACATGAGGATTGGTATAATTCAAAACATTTGTTTGAAGCAAGGTGAACAAATCTTGTTGATACTTAAGTATGTTTGAGGTACCACTTGAAGCTGTAGGAGTTACCTTGAATTCAATCTTAGTTAGAAAAAAAAGGATTTACATGCGATCCTAACTCCTGGTACCAATTGTAGTCAAGATTTGACTGTCTCTTTATATTATTTATATTTCAAAAAAAAAGAAAAGCAAACACCCACTCTTTAATATTTTCCAAAATATTTTTTAAAAAAATTCTTTCCATTAAAAAAAATAAAAATAATTTTCCTTTCCTTTTTGGGTTGTTCATTGTAAAAAGTGTCATTAGGTAAATCATGTCAGTGTGAGATGCCTATTTTACTTCATTGGATTGTCTGTTCTAAAAATGTGATATATCTTATCATTAGGCTTCGAATATCGCGGGAAATATTATTTTTCTATTTCATCATGTTCATATTGTGCATTTTTTACTGATGATTTTATCTCAGATTCTTTGCAGTATTCATCATTTACAGGATTGGAACTACATTTGACCTGATTCCTGGCTCAACAGGATATGTAGGCGCCACGACGACTCGGTCATATACCCATTGTGATTTTATTTTCTCCTTATAATAAAAACAGGGACAGAATTTTTGAGAATTTTAGAGAATTTCTCAAAAATTCACAATAAAGGTGCTATCTCCAGCAAGTCAAAATTGGAGATCATTTTGGGATTTGCCAAAGTTCTAGCTGGGACAGAATTTTTGAGGAAGACCTCAAAAATTCCAACGAGTACTGTCAAAAGCTTTATAGTCAACTTCAAATGATCCATCATCGCTTGAAGTTCAAAGTCAACTTGCAAATCTTCAGCATTATCATCGAGCCATCCACCTCGTTACAGTGGACAATCACGAGCATCCACCTCATTACAATGGACAATCATTGAGTCATCCACCTCGTTACAGTGGACAATCATCGGGCCATCCACCTCGTTACAGTTGGACAATCATCGAGCCGTCCACCTCGTTACAGTTGGACAATCATTAAGCCATCTACATCGTTACAGTTAGACAATTATCGAGTCATCTACCTCATTACAGCTGACAATCATCGAGTCATCCATCATTTGCATTTTTCATTCGCCGAGAAAGTCATTGCATTTAAGTCGCATCTATTCGGAGGTGAAAAATGTGCACCTTATCATTTCAATGTTCAAGTCGGTGGAAACTTACGTTGAAAGATATTTGCATTTAAGTTGCATCTATTCGAAGGTGAAAGAAGCACACCTTATTTTTTCAACGTTCAAGTCGGTGGAAACTTGCGTTGAATGATATTTGCATTTAAGTCACATCTATTTGGAGGTGAAGGATGTGCACTTTATCTATTCAACGTTCAAGTCGGTGGAAACTTGCGTTGAAGGATATTTGCATTTAAGTCGCATCTATTCGAAGGTGAATGATGTGCACCCTATCTATTCAACGTTCAAGTCGGTGGAAACTTGTGTTGAAAGATATTTGCATTTAAGTCGCATCTATTCGGAGGTGAAGGATGTGCACCATATCTATTCAACGTTCAAGTCGGTGGAAACTTGCGTTGAAAGATATTTGCATTTAAGTCGCATCTATTCAAAGGTGAATGATGCGCACCCTATCTATTCAATGTTCAAGTCGAAGGAAACTTGCGTTTGAAAGATATTTGCATTTAAGTCGCATTTATTCGGAGGTGAATGATGTGCACCCTATCTATTCCACGTTCAAGTCGGAGGAGACTTGCGTTGAAAAAATTTTAATTCGTCCTACCGATAGACATACATTCAAAATCCTATCGATGGATCATTTTTTTTCATTCGTCCTACCGATGGATCATCTTTTTTCATTCATCCTACCGATGGACATACATTCAAAATCCTATCGATAGATCATCTTTTTACATTCTTCCTACCGATGGACATATATTCAAAATCCTACTGATGGATCATCATCTTCATTCGTCCTACCGATGGACATGCATTTTTATCCTACCAATGGATCATCTTCATTTGTCGTATCGTAAGAGATGCTACTTTTTTTCCTGTAATTTTGTCTCTACTAATGAGTTTCACCTTTGTTTTTCTGAATACATCCAAGAGGGTGCATTCTCAGCTGAGCCACATGTGCAGACTACTTCAACAAGGACGCAACACAGCGTGGAACCTTTTGGAAGCAAGTTCAGGATCGACTTCCACCACATTCCAACCACACTTTTATATAAAGGTCATGTGTTCGGTCAAAATCGGGTTTGTCAATTTTCGTTGTCCACGATTTCTTTCATTAATCATATCCAACGAAAGGGACAGTTGTTGACACCCAATTTTGGCCTAACATTTTCAAAATTCGTAACTTTTAAGTTTTATTTATTTAATAGTTTAAAATATTTTTTTTATAATTTTAAAATAAGTTTATCGATAACTATCCTTATTTATCAAAATTTAAGATTTTTATCAGTTAATTTTAAAATTGCATTTTTTTTACATGTCATTAGTTACGTTTATTATATTTTTTTTAATATTGATTTTATTCGTCACATTTGTTGATATTCATTTTGATATTTTGCACAGTCTAGAAATTCATTCAAATATAGATAAGATTTCGTGCACAAATATTTTATTAACTAGTGATTTCGGCACATGGTTTCTATATAATGGTATTGCACTATAGATGGTTTTCGATTTTTCTATATAAACTATTTCTTAGTGATTAAGGTAGGGGTGGTGAAAATATTTTTCAATTAGGATTTCAGATTTTTATTCACAAAAGGTTTCAATTAGGAAATCTAGATTTTTGGTTTTATTGGGCCTTGGGCCATTGTAGTTGTTTGGATCTAATTTTATTTTAATAAAAGGCTACGGGCCATAAATTTCACCTAAAAAAAAAAAAAAAAAAGATTTTTATTCA
>JAJOOB010025319.1:0-18097 GCA_029582485.1 Solanum tarapatanum | reverse complement strand
TAAAGTTGGAACGAATGTACCGAACGTCTACGTAAAAGTAGACGTATAACCAAAGCCGGAATTGAGAGATGCCAATTGAAGCTTCCGATTTACTTCAAATAAATCTCCAAAATTCGAACTCCAAGTAAATATCACAAAATAATAATTATGAATTTATGAGAGATTGAAAATTAAGAGATTTTATAAGATAGTTTGTGAATTTGTGATTTAAATGAAAAAATATGAGTATATTTATAGTGTTAAGGGGTAGAGAAGGGTGGAGGGGCTGTTTGGAGCCGTTTTGGGCCCCAGCCCAACGGCTAAAAGGGCCCAACGGCTCTTAACGTTTACATTTAAAAAATTAAAAAAAAATTAAAAATAAAAAAATAAAATTGACCGTTGAACCGGACCGGAACCGGTTTTACCGGATCGGAATCGGTTCTTACCGAACCGGATCAACCGGATAAAAATCCGGGTTCCGTTTCGGTACCGGTTCCGGTACCTATAAGACCGGTTCCTTACCGGTTCAACCGGTACCGGTCTTACCGGTACGGGAACCGGACCGGACCGGACAAAAACCGGTCCGTTTGCCAGCCTTACTTGTCATTATGGCACTACAACTATGAGACACCTCCACACTTTCAAGATCCATACTCCTATTCTAGCGACCAATTCATTCATGAACTTTACATAGCCCGGCATTTCCAACAATGCTTCTACTACAGAAAGATTTATAGACAGACATTTGTAAGAAGATAGGAACTTTTGAAACTTTGCATCCTCATCCCTTTTTTTAGTCTTTGAGGGAATGATGGGTTAACTTTGGGCAACAATTTTGGAGGTTTCGAAGAAGAAGCAGTTCCCTCATTTGATGTTTTCAATTGCTCGGTGATGAGTTAACTTGGAGTTTCATCAATCTCCTTAGATGTGTCATTTTCTGGTTCATGGTTGGACCCCTCAACATCAATGGCATCAGTTCCTTCTTTACTGGTGTTTACTTCACCATTCACTTTTAATCACCACCTACTGCTTTTCTACTTCGACTCAACACCGCCAAGCATTTATCATGATTAATCTTTGAATTTACCATCATATCATTTGCAAAACTCTAGTGTGATTTGGACTCTAATTTTGCATAATGTTGACTAACTGGACATTCAAGTTGCGTGATAGAATCCGAGTGAGAGCTTACCTTCTTATTCAAGGATGAGAAATCTGCCTTCATTTCTTTAAGCATTTCGTTAGTTCCCTCTATCTTATTTAGAATGCGAGACAACAAATCATCTACCTGAAAGCTCCCAGAACTGTCCCTAGATCTTGGACTATCACTAGTGTGCATGTAATAAGCATCATCGTCATCTTCTCTCCTCCAAGATTTATTTTGGTCAACCCAATCTCGATTGTAATCTCTCCATACATCCTCACTAAACATGTTATAACCTTGATTTTCACCCGGCCTTCAAGAGCTCTAACAAAACCACTTCTCTAGTCTCAACACTTTTTGCACCTCCGTATTTTCAAATGTCGCTTCAGCTGGATACTTACCTTCGTACCCATTTCCCATGATATTCTTTTTCAATAGGTCCATTTGGGTCATCATTTTATCCATGTTTTCATCTTTCTCTTGGTTCTTTTCCATTTGTTCATTTGTCATCTAGATGTCAAAGGAGACACCTGATCTTTCCTAGTGTACCAAGCTCGATTAATTTTTGTTATCTGATCTAGAAGGGTAGATTCTTTGTCAAACTGTTGTTGCATGATTCCTCCTTGAATGAACTGGTCTGCCACACCTTTACTGACTGAGTCGAGGCTCCAGTAGAAATATTGTAACAACACATTGTTCGGTAGCCTGTGAGTTGGATATTTATGCAACAACTTTTGAAACCTCAACCATGTCTCATGAAGAGGTTCACTATCCACCCGCCTGAAGTTATAAATATTATCTCTCAACTTCACCATCTTCTAGGGAGGGAAAAACCATACATAAAAACATCAGTGAGCTCCTCGCAAGAAGTAATCGATTCTCTTGGTAAATCGGCACCATTTCGATGCCTCCCCGATTAGAGGAAAGGGAAACAAACAAAGTAGGACCGACTCCTGAGTGATGTTCTTGAAAGAAAATGTCCCACACACATCCACAAAGTTTCGGATGTGGTCATGAGTCACCTCATTAGCAAGACCTCCAAAGAGATCCTTTATTTGCAACAGTTGCAAGCTGCAACATAGTGTTGGTCACATAAAACATCGCATTGCCACAATCAAAGGTAATCGAATAACACCCCTACTTCCCAACTGATCATCATTGACATCATGCAAATTACTGATGTCATCATTGTTCCCAAGATGACTGACATTGCTCCCATTAACACTCATCTCTTCACTTGTTTAAGAGTAGCCAACAAAAAACACAAATAAGTTCATTCAACTACAATAAAATAGTTCACAACTAAACTTCACCAAAAGATTTCTAAACACCACTCCCCGGCAGCGGCGCCATGTTTTGATAATGCTCAACTACACTTCATCCGATTCTATGTGCATGTTGCTAACAAGTATAAACCCACCTACGAGTTGGGGTTGATCCCACAGGGAGTGATAGGTAAAGAATTCATTTTTTAAGTAGAATGGTGTTCTAATCGTTTGTAGATGTAGACATTTCGTAACAAAAAAAGTAAATGATAAGGGTTTGACAATTAATGTCAAATGAGGGGATTTGGGTGAACAATTAACAGCTGCAAATAACCGGGAGTAAATAGGTCGAGAGAGTTTCTTAGAAGTGTGATAAATTGAATGCAATTTCGCTAAATGGGTGATTGTTATTTACTAAAAGTCGTTGAACCTCAATGGGTCGGTTAGGCTTTAGGCGCAATAGCCATTTCTTAATATACTATCGCGAATCAAGGAAGTTCTTCCGAACCTCGACAAGCGAAACATAAATTACCAGCTCAATACCTTTAATCAATCTACTTTTTCAAGCTAGATTTGTAGGATTGCATTTAGACCCAGTTTATTAAGATAAATCCTCAACAACACAATCCATACAATCATCAACTAATAGTTTTAACTCTAATACTTCTTTCTCAAGCAACATTAGAGTACTAAACTAGAATTGCATTTGCGACTACAATTCCTCAATTAAAACACAAACTATTAATTGAACCCACTTCAAATTAATAATAAAATATTTAAAAATTAACACCCATAATATAATTGAAACATTCAACTACATAATCACACCCCTAAGAATGAGGAGTTTAACCAAACATATACACAACTAGAAATATGGCCTACGACAACAATGATGAAGCGTCGGTTTAATAATTGTTGCCATAAATATCCTATAGCAACACTTCGAACCGTCCCATAGACCCATGGACCTAATTCAACACTTATTAAAATAAATCGTTGCATCAGCCTACAACCGTTGCAAGAGAGACAGTTTTTGCAACAGTTTTTTTAACTGTTGCAATACTAAATACTATAGGGACTGTTTTTGCGAAAAAAATTCTATTGATATGTACATTTCCCCCTAAAAATTTATTTTCCCTCCTCTAATTTTAGAATCCCGCAAAAACTTTTTTTTATTTGCAAAGTAACCTTTTTAGTGGACTTCTCTAGAAACAAAAATGGAGGAATTTGTTCTATCAAGGGTTTCTCTGAAATGAACTAAGAAGTCGACCTTGGTGGCTTGTCTGAGAAATCATCTCGCTCGTCTCCAACAAGAGCTCTTTTCTGACGAAATCATCTCCCACAGCTTCAACAAGTTACTTGTGGTGTTCCTCTGCAACTTAATCTTCACTAAAAGGTGTGATATTCTATCTATTTCATTCTTTCTAAATTTTCCTTGTCTCTACATTTTCATGGGTAGTTGAAAGAGCTTCTACTCTTTAACATTTTCGACACCATTGAAGGGTTTTTGAAATGCACAAATGGGTTTCTATGAAATAGATGTTGTTTGTTCTATTTTATGACTTTGGTTTAATCTATTTGTGTTTAACGTTTGTACCTCAAATTTGTTAAAGGTTTGTGAAAATTATGGGTTAGGGCTTTTTTGAGAAGTTCGATCTTCACATTGGTTTCAATACTAAAAGTTTTTTTTTTTTGAAGGTTAATAGCTAATTTTGATCATGTAGTTGAAACAATTGTTTTTTTTTATTGAAAAGATCTATTTTAGGTATTGTATTGTAGATCTTTTTTTTTATATATAGAAAACATTTGTTGCTAGAGTTGCAGTAAAGTTAGTCGAATGTTAGAATGGAGTATTCTAATTTTATTTTTATCATTTCTATTATGTAATAGAATATAGTGTTATGTTATATAGTTTGATCAGTTTTGATATTGCGTTAGTGTAAGTCGACATCAGGTTGGTCAGCTTCGATATTGTGGACTTACATTAGTTTGGTCAGCTTGACAGTGAAAGTAAGCAAACACATCCATTATGTTTTGTGTTGTGTAAGCTAAAATTAAATCCAAAAGGCTCAAAATCTTTTAGAGAATACTTGAGTTGTCTTTATATTAGAACTTTTTTGGTAATGTCCTGATCTGATTTGGCCAAAAATATGAGGTGTAGATGAAGTTTTTTCCTCATGTTCATGAACAAAATTACAGAGTACATGATTTGATATTGCAATGTGTTGACAGCCTTCTTTCCTCTATGTAACAAAGTGTTTCTTATTTTTTTATAACTCCCAAACCATAATAGTTGGTATTACATGATAAATCATCTTTACATGAAAATTTACTGGATCCCACAATGACGATATCATCTTGAGTTAACAGAAGTTCTGAAATGCTCATTCCAGTAGGTCAATATAAATGTTTCTGGATTGTTAGTGTCGTATTTGACTTTAAGAAAACATGTGCTAGTCTCTTATTGACAATAGTAGTATGTGGATGCAAATTGAAATCCACACTTTTTCTATGTGTCATCAAATGATAATCTGTTTTGCGAAAATCTGATATGTGTAATCTGCTTCTTTTTTCTGTTAGTTAAGAATGTGTCTGTATGTATCTCTTATTTTAAAAAAAAAAATTATATTGATACTAGCACCAGTAAAATCTATAAGCTGCCAAGATAATGAATATGATGCATATGCCCTGTTTGCTATTTATTTAACATATCATTGTTTATAGCTTTAATTTTAAGTATGGTTTGCTTTTAACTTATAATTGACTTATTGATGTATGTTGATGTTTGTTACGATTACAGGTCAGTGCAATCAACTATTCTAAAAAGTGTGGGTCATCTCTAATATTTCTGGACGACCTCTTTTTGATTTACACATCTCGTAAGCTCGATCAGGTTAGCTTGCTGCTTGTCTTTTTCCTTTTGGTTTTTCTTGCATATCTTTATTATTAGTCTTTTCATGTCATTTCTATCTGCGAACATGCAACTTATTATAGTATACTTGGGTTCTTTCACCCTTAGTTAGACAAACATTAACACATTGTTGGATCTGTACAAACTTGGAGGGTACATTTTATAGGAGTTTATTTTTTTTATTGGTATAGAGATGAAGTTGTTTGCATTCAGCTAAAATTGAATACTTCAACATCTGTTTGATCCACTTCTCTATAAATCCTTAGATTGTAATGTTTTGGATCGATGTACTAAGTATACAAATCTGTATAATATAGTAAAATCAGGACAAACATAAGATTGTACAATATGTATCAACATTAGTTGTAGGTTGCCTAGAAGTGCCAATGTCATTGCCAAGCTGTGGTGTTTCTGATTTAGATTCATTGCATATGTATTTGATGAATAAATGAACAGAAGATTACCAAAAATATGAACAAATGGACAAAGTGAGTAGTTTTATTTTACAATAACACAAACATGTTCTGATGAATATATAAACAGACGGTCACAATGTTTCTCCAGATTTGTTTCCATGATAATAAGAAATGTCTTTGTCACGCATCTTTAAGATTTTTTTTTTGTGAGTGTGAATCTAGTACAGGGAAGAACTTTATTTGTGAAGTGATGGAGTTAGCTCAAAATTCAGTGTTATTATATTTTGTGGGATAAGTTAGGTGTATTTGGGAGCTTCTAAGAGGTCATATTTAGCCATTGGAAACACTAGTGAGAAGGTGAATGTTCAAATGTTTGTTTTCAAAAGCTATTTTTTTATTGACAGAGACATCTACACCGTAAATGATGGTTTTGTCCCCCACGATACACCCTGTGATGTCCCGGTATGTGTATATGTGTGTGTCTGTTAAGATCCTAGCTTCCACTTTTCTTTGAAATACAAGGCTTTGAAAGTCATGTTTTAATTGTTGATGCATACTGAGAAATGTAAGTTCTGATGTTCCGATTGGATTTGAACTGGAAAACAAGTCTGTCCTTCCTTGCCTACATGTAATATATATGAGTTTTCAGATTGTCTAACAGCTAACAATCTACCAAGAAGAACCGAAATATTGTGGTCAGATTTGGTAATTTTTTTTCAAGTATTTCTAACTTGTCCAGTACTATTAAATTTACACAGATTTTGATAGTCATGATTCAACAAGGGCCTTCAAGAAAAACCGAAACTACCAAAAAAAAGACATATGCTAAACCTAGAACATTATTATCCTTGGTACAACAAAGACGAACATTTTTAACAACACAAGAAACTCTTCAAGCTGTGCGGTTAGAGAAAAAGAACCTGTTAAAGTCAATTGAGAAAGAATAACCAATAGCTAAACAACAACGAATAGCACAACAGGTTGAAGCAAATGAACAATGTGTAGAAGAACAAGCAATTGTAGAGGAGCAACTGCAAGTGGATTCAACAAGTATTCTTCCAACAAATAAACAATCAGAAGAACAAGGTAAATATAGATTCGAAACTTATTAAACTTATTTATGACATCTAATTACTTATATTTTCTATAGCATCAGACCCTTCCACTCAAAAAAATAAGAGAGGTACAACACAAATGCAAAGTGTACATGGGAGAAATGAGCGTAAGCTAATCCTACTGAAAAACAACAATCAACATGTTGGTCCAACCAATGATGTGGTTTTAGAGTTAAGCAGCTTCCTGGGCACATTGGCAAGAAATGCGACCCTTTGCCCTCTAGATATATTAGATTGGAGGTATATGGACACAAAAGATGATTTATGGACATATACACAGGTTTGATGTTACTAATGTCAATTACTTATTAAAATCAATTTACATATTTTACTAACCTAATGAAATCAAATTGTAGGGAAAATATGATATTCCTGAAGATGCGAGAGACTAGGCTTTAGATGTAATTGGATCTGCTTGGAGAAGGCATAAATTTGAATTGAAGAAATTATGCTACAAATCATGTGCTAGTGAAGAAGCTAAAATGTCAAAAAGGCCTCCTTATGTTCCAGAATGTCAACTTAAGGAACTCATAAAATATTGCGACTCTGATAAACACAAGGTAAATTTAATTTCAGAATCTAAGTTTCTCTTCTCTATTGGTTGTTGGAGCTTTTTTCTCTCTCTCATTCTATTGTGATATCAATGTTGCTACCACCATATTTTTTTCTTTTCTATTTTACTCTCTTATGTTCACCTCTGTATTGCGAACAATACTCCACCCAAATTGAAAGGAGTTCTCGGTTACTTTTTTTCATTTTTTTCTCTATGTTTAGTTAATGAATATGCCATCTATGGTTGAGGTTTATATATTTAGTTAGTTAATAGAGATTATTCATTTGCAGAAAATGGCTGAAACCAATACTAGGAACCGAAAAAAGGTGATGAATCCACACACTGCCGGCAAAATAAGTTTTGCTATGGTCCGCAATAATCTGGTGTGTTTTATGCTTCTTTATCAAATCTCAAGTTATTATTTCAAATAGATTCTTAATATCACTTTTTCATGTGGAAAAGGAGGAAAAAGAGGAAAGTGTTGTATCACTTAAGGAGCTATTTGTGGTTACAAGAACAAGACACCCTGAACGTTCGTACAAAGGATCAAATGAAGACACCATAAGTAAAATTGTACGAATATTGCATACATGAAATTTCTCTTTAGATCATTTATTTGTTCGTAATTTCTTTTTACTTGAATTTGATTTGTTAGGCTGAAATAGAGGTGATTGAAAAACAACAAAGTGCAGATGGTTATGAGACTACTGATCCATTTTTTTTCTGTAATGGGTCCTGAACATCCAGGACGTCTACGATTATATGGACGCGGGGTTACAAAGACTTCTTTGAAAAGAAAAGCAAGAAATTCTGAAGCAACTATAAATGCCACAAATGATGCAGTGCAACAAATGCAAGAAAGGATTCAAAAAATGGAGGAACAACGAAGCACCATTCAGCAAGATGTTACTGCAAATATAATTGCACAACTTCAAAGCGCAGGATTAATTAGTGCAGACATTCTAGCTGCACTATGTGTTCCTTCACCTAGAGAACCTACTACTGCACCACAAGCTAACCATCTAATATGCCGACCATCTACAAGTAGCAATAATCGAGGTTAGTGTCACTTATTTCTCCTTCCTTCATCTTCTTCTTATTCTTCATAAAGGTTTTTCTTTAAAGTTATTTACTCTTCTTTATTCCAAGTTCAATTTGAAGTACATTTTTATGATTAGAGTAATCATGGAGCTATAAATATAAAACTAAAGGAGTATATCTTGTGATGCCACGTGTGATGGATAACCATGTCAGTAGTTTCTGATATTCTTTGTGAGAAGGTGCATGCAAAATATAGGTGTTGGTGTGTTTCTGGTTCTGCATATGTAGTGTATATGAAAAGATTAATAAATATAATTAAGGTTCACATGTTCAATGTTTCTAATACTATGCAGTGAGCTGTGTGAATAAGATTAAAAATATTTCCTTAAGGTTCACATGTTCAACATTTCTCATTGTTGTGTTTTACTAGTTCTTAGTATTTATGAATTCAAGTCTTGTTTTTTTTTCTACTTGGATCCTTGAATTTAAAATTGGTTCTGAATTTGTTGTTGGATATAATCCTGATGTGTAGTCTCTTGTACTGGTGCTCTACCGAAATTACTTAGATTGCACTCTTTTACTCATATTTTTCACACCCTCCTTGGGACATCTTATAAGCTTCTACATGGTTTACCCTTTATCAAGTCTTTTCTTTGACGGGATGAATCTCTCATGAACATTGATACCACCACTAATGATTAAACCATCAAAAGTTTGTACGGATTCTGTTGCTTAATTGAAATATGTATCTGTAGGTGTGTATTACTTCAGTTTGCTTGTATGCTTTCAATTGATACTTGTTCCTAAGCTGCTGCCTTTTATGATGTGTAGAAATATTTCTAATAGTTGAAATCTTGTAGAAATATTTTTTTTCAGCCTGGTTTTTATACCTTCAGGAGTTTTTCTAGTATTTTTTGTCATTGCACATTTTTGTTATTATGCATGGTTGCTTTGCAAGTATTATCATTTGCTAATTCATTTTTTAATACCATTTGCAGGAAGTGAAGGTGAACAAAGGGATGAAAACAATGAAGGCACGCCTTAGGAGGATGAGTTGATATCTTTGGAACTTCTGTATTTTGCTTAGTGAACAAAGGGATAAAACACAATGAAGGCATGCCTTAGGAGGATTGCGTTGATATCTTTCGAACTTAACATGTGTTCTAGAAGTCTCTTGTTTTTTGGACATTGAGAACTTGTGTTTAACCTCTTAAATTGTTGCCTTTAATTTTAGTTCAAATTTCTATTTATAGCAGTAACAAAATATAATTGACACAGTGGTGAACAAAACTGTCACAATGGTACTATAACCATTGCAATAGACAAGAGAAAATAGTTGCAATTAATATATAAAAAAGTGTTGCATAAGATACTATAGAAATGGTTTAAAAAATGGCCCAATAGGTGTTAAAATTGTTGCCATATTATGAAGTAAAAACTGATGCAATGCTAATATAAGTGTTGCATAAGATACTATAAGAACGGTTGCGAAATGTCCCAATATGTGTTAAAATTGTTGCAATACTTTAACGTAAGAACTGTTGCGATGCTAAAATACGTGTTGCAAATACTTAATAGGGACGGTCTAAAAACCATCCCCATAGAGAGTTAGAACTGTTGCTATACATCACAAGTATAAACTGTTGCAATAGGAACTTCTATCGCAACAGTCATACAAGTCGTCACAATAGACCATTGCATTAGAGCTTTAGCAACGCGATCTGCTGGGAGGGTTGCCAAAACCGTCCCAATAGGGTTATTGCATTAGAATTCCTATCTACAGCAACATAACTAGAGCTGTTGTCGTAGGCCATATTTCTAGTAGTGATAATAAAGAACAAGAAATCTTTACCAACTATGTTTTTCATCAAATTGGGCAACGTCCACAAGTCTCCAAATGCTCAAATTGAAGCTAAAAAAAACCCTAAATCTCTACTCAAAAAGTGTAATAACAATGTTTAGAATGTTGAAGATCAAAAACCCCGAACTGGACAATGTCGGAACTCCTTTTCTTCTTTTAAAAATTACATTTATACGTTTCCAAAATTTCAGCATCGCATTCACTCGACGAAGTAAGTTGGGCTTCGCCAACCTAGTCGGTCATGCGCCGAGTGCCCCCTTTCATTGCCTTCTTGTATTGTCTTTTCTCCAGTTGCTCTGTAACATTTGGCAAAGTATGTCGGCAACGCACCGAGTGATCCTCTTCTCGCCTTCTTAACATGGCCTTGCACCACCTCTGTCGGTAAAATTTGGCGAGCTACATAAGCTTCGCCGAAATACTTCTTCTATCTCCAAGTTGGTCTTATCCATGGGCTGACCTTTTGCTACTTTCGTCGAGATAAAGGTCCACTCGATAGTTTGCTGAGGGGCTTTGGTGAGTACCAGCTTTGCCTTCCTTCAACTTTTTTCAACTTTTTCGCTCCTTTTTGACTTGTAATGCCCTTGCCTTGCTCTTTTGGCTTCATTGTTGTAAATTAACATTTTAACATCAGTTATGAACGTAAATTAGGCATTGAGGACACTAAATCTTTGAAAATTAAGCCCTAAATGAGTCGAAATCCCCCACTCATCCGTATGAAATTGATTTTTATTCATGTTTTTCTGAACAAGTCTTTTACTAATTTATCATTTGACGTCACTATGTGTCGGATCCACATAAAAAAAGTCCTATCTAGAGATGGAGTGGAGAGATCATCAAAGAAATCATATTGATGGTAACTCTACCTAGCAGATCGGAGATCCCAAAAGCTTGGTTCAAGAGTATCAAACAAATTTGTGATTGACAGTTTGTCATTGTCTATTCCTTAATCCATTCTTGTGATGAAAACAATGTTTAGGATCAAGGATAAAACATTAAGTCATTTTAACAAGTTGATAGAACTTAATGTTTTCCAATGATTTCTATGCTTGCAAATTTGACCAAAAAATGTATTTACACAATAACACGGTTAGAAATCATATATGTGAGTGTGAAGTGTATGTCTCTTCAAAACATATGATTGTAAAAGAACATTCTCTATATACTCATGAAACGAGTAAGTGTTCAGGATTTAAATGAACACAATAGTAAGAACCATATATGGTAAGGGATTAATTGTGTTGCATGTGGTTGTCTTGGTATACACCACAACTCAACGATTCAAAGATAACAAATCTACCAATCGATCGAGTATATTCGACATATGTTCACTACGGAAAGTTAAAAGGAAAATTGGATTATCAAGATGTAACTAATCCTTTCTTGTGTAGTACATACTTGTCCATTTATTTATTTTATTAAAGTCATTCTACAATCATGTGGGGGAATGTTGGGTTTTAAAAGGCGTGAATAGAAATTGAAGATTTGTGACTCTTTTGAAGAGGTTTGATTTTTCTTAAGATTTATGACTTTATTAAGGGGTTGTGACATTTTTAAAAAATTGTGACTTTTCAAAGGTTGTGACCCTTTTTATAAGGTACAGTAAGAATTTGTTCACACTAACCTTTGTTGCCTAAAAATAGAGGGGTTTTCTCTCATTTTTCACCAACGATTTTTTTGAACTTCTTATTCTGAACAAACAAATGGTGCTTGTTTACTTTACTTCCTTTGAGTGGTTATATTGCACCATGATTTTAGGTACCAATACACCGATTAATAAGATCATTCTATCCTGGGAGGATACATTCCATTAACCTGAGGTACTTAAGGAGAATAATTTTCTTAAGAACACATTGTCGATTCAGTGGACTCTGTTTTCTTCTTTTCAATATTCTTTCTATTTTTATGCAAATTATATTTTCTTTACTCGTATTAACTTTCTGGTTTTGAAAATATACTTTAAAATTTGTTGTTTATTACAAAGTTCTGCAAAGTTATCGTTCTAAATACTTTAGAAATATAGATAAATAACAAAAGATCCAAAATAACCATATGGGTCCTTACAATCCATATATGCCATGACCCAAAAACCCGGGTGTGATGACACCTGCCTTATTCCACTAAGACAGATAAGTGTAAATTGTAGCACCCCGTATTTTACGTGTACAAGTTCTACACATATGGAACTTGAAAAATCAAAATTTTGAAGCTTTACAAGAATATGGTTGTTTTGAAGCAATATATAAAGTTCCAAATGAAATTAAAGATGGAATGTTTGGTATTTCAAAAGAAATATTTGAATTTCCTTTAGAAACCAAATTGAAAAATTTCTCAGAAAAACCATTACATGGCTACATGGGATGATTCCACAATTGCCATTGTATGAGAGTTTATGTATTCCTGATTTGCTTAATCATCAAAGTCTTGAAACTTTTTCTAATATCTTTTGGCCTCATGGTAATCAACATTTCTGGTATGTATACTTTAATTTTTTCATTCTTTTTTATTATCATTATGTTTCAATTTTTCCATAGTGGAAGTGATCAAAAGGTACAACATAGAAATTTTTGAATAGCTTAGTTGATTGACTATCTGATCCGTTTCTCATATCTATTCTTTATAACATTGTTAAACAAAATAAAAACAAAGACCACAACATTAAAATATTTGGTATATAAAATCACGACCTATTCAATAAAAAGAATTAAGTATCTTTCTCGATTCTATTTCCGTATCTATTCTTTATCAACAACATTAAAATATTTTATATATGAAGTCACATCTAATAAGTGAGAGTTTGATTCCCCCTCCCATTTCTCTTTTCACTATCCCAATTTTAGAAATATATAAAAATAATTTTAAAAATACAAGACTTAGTTAACGTATCTAATAACGAATATTCAGATGTTTCTAAATATGTTCAACCTTCTTTATACGTTTATACTAACATTATATGTGCATTAATTTTTGCAGCGATTTGGTAAAATCTTATTCTAATCCACTTGTGGAATTGGATGAGATGTTGAAAAGGATGATTTCAGAGAATTTGGGATTAAAAAATCACATTGATGAATTGTTGAATACCAATTGTTTCCTATTTAGATTTACACATTATAAGGGATCATCAATTATTAGTGGAGATGAAAATAATAAAACTACTGGATTGGGTGGCCACACAGATGGTAACTTCTTAACTTTTATATCACAAAATCAAGTCGATGGATTGCAAATCAACAAAAATGGAGAGTGGATTGATGTGAATATTTCACCAAATTCTTGTGTTGTTTTGGTTGGTGATTCCTTCAAAGTAAGTGTTATATAAGTCTTTAGCTAGTGTTATTACCTTGTTGGGAACTGTGTTGTTTGAATTTTTTAAAAATATTGTTACACCTTTTTGGATTCTTCAAAAAAACATAGGTTTCAGAGGATTAGAGATGTTTGTGAAGAATAAATCCAAAGTTGGAACAACATGTTTAATTTCATCATGCAAAATTGAAAAGAAATTTTGATATTTGTTGGAATCTATATCTCATGAGTCTCTATAAACATTGTCACACTTTTTAATTAAGAGGTATTAAAGTTAAAAGGGTAAAAATATTCAGAAAGGTCAAATAACATAGTATGAAATATAATATTTTACCATTCTGGTCAAATTCTGGCCAAAAGGATTTTTTCCATTGCATTTTTGAAGGACCTCACATATTGAATAGGCCCTTTGTCTCTTTTTACTTAATCAATTTTAACTTTTTACTTGTCATTTTTGATAAATTAAGAAAAGAAAATATTTTTATTTATTATACCCTCAATTTATTTAGAGAGTTAATGATTTTTAGAAAGACAGACTTTTTAATGAGTAAATTGATTTTAGAATTCTATTAATTAATAGGGGTAAAATGGTAAATTCACCTTGAAAAATTTGACATACCGAATGATATCTTGAAGAGTCCAACAAACACAGGTTATTGAAACTACATGTTTAATATTTTCATACTAAACTGAAAATGAATCTTGGTATTTGTTGACCCTATGTTGCTCTACTCTCCAAAAATATTATCGCGTCTATCTTGATATTTATACAGGCATGGACAAATGGTCGATTACATTCTCCTCTCCACAGAGTAGCAATTGCCGGAGAAAGTGATAGACTTTCTATTCAATTATTTTCATTATCAAAACCAGGTCACTTTATCGAGGCACCAAAAGAACTGGTGGATGAAGAGCACCCTTTACTCTTCAAGCCATTTGAAATTCTTGGATTATTTGGGTATGCTGCCTCAGAAGTTGGCTATGGAGTTCCTCCCAGAGGCTTATTGCGGTGTTTGATATGCTAATTGTGAATTTTTGTTCCTATCAGAATACCGTTAGTATATATGGGATTTCTGATAGAACATTTGCCGGAAATGTCTTCAAAGAGCCACCCTTTCCAATGGGTTTCATTGGAAGTTCGTGTTTTTTTTAGTAGTAAGCATCTTATGTTTGAATTGCTGCAGTTGGTAATTTATGTTTAATTTGTTTGTGGTTGTTTGGGCAAATATTTCCAATGGGTTTCGTTGGAAATTCATGTTTTTTTAGTAGTGTGCATCTTATGTTTGGATTGTTGCTGTTGGGAGTTCATGTTTAATTTGTTTGTGTTTTTTTGGCAAATAATGAATTTAAAGTGGATGATTTTATTCTTTAAAAGGAAATGATTCAACGTAATCCTTTAGTATTATTTGGTTTTTAAAAAGTATATCATATGAACAATTTTATATTAAAATTGTGATACAATTTTTGTTGGATTATGATATCTATTAGTACTCATTACTAGGCCCATCCATCAAACAAACTCCTCGCGAGAATGACTTATTTTTCAAAGATTTTACACCAGTAAAACCATCACTTACAGTATGTGCTTGTTTAGATTTGCCAGATTATCCAACAAAAGCTCGGGTCTAATATATATTATTTTATTTGTTTTAATTTATGTGACACAGATAGAATAAGGAGATCAACTAAATTTTTAAATATTTTTTTATTTTTAATTATTTTTGTAATATTTTTAACCTACTTTCCAATTTTATTTGTGATACATGTGATATTTCGAGAGTTAATCAATTTTTGAATATGTTTTTCTTTAATATTTTAATATATGTTACTCACTCTATCCAACTTATGTGGCAGATGTGAAATTTTGAACTCAAACAAAATTTTACTATGTTTTTTTAAATATTTTAAATTATTAATTATTGTGATTGTTGGGTTTTAAAGGTTTGAATGGAAAATGAAGAGTTGCGACTTTTATGAAGAGTAGTGACTTTTATGAAAAGTTGCGACTTTTATGAAAAGTTGTGATTTTTATGAAAAGTTGTGATTTTTATGAAAAGTTGCGACTTTTATGAAAAGTTGTGACTTTTTCAAAAGTTTGTGACCTTTCCAGTAAGGCACAATAAGAACCTTTTCACACTACCCTTTGTTTTCTATAAATTGGGGAATTTCCTCTCATTTTAGTTGAACTAGTTTTTCTGGACTTCTTCTACTACTACTAAATCTAGTATTCTAAGTGTACTTTACTGCCGTTGAGTGGTTCGCTAACACCGTGGTTTTGGGTACCGATACACCGGTGAGTAAGATCGTTCTATCCTGGGAGGATATATTTCATTAACCTCGGGTACTTGAGGGGAATAATTTCCTTAAGGGGGCACTGTGCATTCAGTGGGCTTGATTTTCTTTCTTTGAAAAAAATATTTTTATATTGTTTCTAATGTATTTCTGATTCTATTTTCTCTACTAGTTTTAATTTTCTAGTTTGAAAATACTTTTTAAACTTTGTTGTTTTTTACCAAGTTCTTCAAAATTTTGTTCTAAGTATCTTAAGAATACAAGATGAACAACAATCTTAAGGAAATTATTATACTGTTGGTATTTCTTGTATATTCTACTGATTGAGAGAAACATATCATGGAAGTAGAAGATTAATAATGCACTACTTCTCCAGAATTCAGTGTCTTGTTTAGCAAGGTCGAAGTGAGAATGTACCAGAAGAATTGATGGTATTTCGGTTAAAAATTACACCAGGTAACCTTCTTATTATTTATCTAAGGAGGAAAATAGTTTCTAAAAGTTAACATTTTTTATATTTATCATGTATGTCTTTAGAAAAAGATCTACAAACCATATGATTTTTGAATGAATTTTCCTTGGCAAAAAGTGTTGCCTTTAAAATTCTTTAGTTTGCAGAATGAGAGATGCACATTTTTGTTGATAAAATAGTATGTCAAAATGTAATAATTAGAAGACTATTTGAAAAGAAAAACACATCTATGTGATAATCTAAGACTATGTTTAATTCTGTTTGGAGACAAAAAAAAAAAACTTTTGTAGTTTTGTACTCCATGTGAAATTTGATTGTATCTAATTTTTGTAGACTACAAACTTTTGTAGCTTTCTGCTCTGGATAAATTAGACTATGCTATTGATTTGAAGAATATGAAAACTTCACATAATAAGTCAATGTTGTACTTTTGACTTTCTATAAACTTCACTGTTATATAGAAATAAATTGTACAAATTTTTTTTTGTCTTTATTGTTAGTATTCTAAATACTAAGTGGTATGTCTTTTTGTGATAGAGAAAAAATACTAGTGACTTAGAGTTTGTGATTTTGTGCCTCTATGGAATGAACTTTGACATTGTGTAAATATTGTCAAAGAGAATTGAAGCACTATAATTCTCAAAAGAGGTTTCATGTTGCCAATGACACTTTGATAGCATGAGAAAAAAAATATGCGGAAAAACTATTTTCAAATACTTGAAAAATATTTTTGAGATCATATTTAAAATGTGGGGGGTTCTATGCTTATGACAAAGATAAAATTAGACTTAATGTCTAATTTAAATTTGGAGCACAAGATATGAAATTCGATGATACTTTTATACTATGTTAGACCCATAAAATTCTTGGAGTATATTTGATACTGTGATCGTTAAGTTTCTCTTTTACTAGTATATGGTATGACTAGTATGAAACTACCAAATTATATGTATACTTGTTCGAAATGATTACAATTCTTTTTTCTGAATTGGGAGAATATATTCATTATTACTCCTTGTCCACATTTGATTTCTTGTTTTAAACTTTCTTTGGCTGAATTGAGAAAATAGTTGGAAGTAACAAAACGTAACTATGACCAATGAATTAGAAGAAAAGATGATATAATAATAATAATATAGTCAGTGTAATATTAATCCAACAAGTAAAGTTTAAGGAGGAAAGTGTACTTCCAAGATAGAAAATTATTTTTGATAAATTCTTGATTTAAGAAAAACACATGAAAGCATATTGAAAATGAAATAACTAAATGACAAATAAATAATATAGGAAATAATATTTGTTGACATTGTTCCGTTGGAAAAATATGCATATATATTGCGTGCTTTCACACACACGGATCAACAATATAATAAGTGTACGTACAATATTAATAATTGATTGCAACAATCTTCTCCAACATACTACGCACATGCCCAGTAACGTGTTTTTAGGAAATGACATAAGTAAAAGATCGATAAAATTAGTTTATGAAAATATAATTGTAATGAGTTAATAACTGATGCATTTACCAACTCAATATATCACCCTAACCTTAAGGTATTAATCTTATGCATTTGAGTGCCTTATTAATTGATCCATAAGTTCCAAAAGTATTTCGTGTTAAATTAAAATTTATTTCAACCTATATATTTTTTCATTTTAAGTAAATAATATGAAATCATTTATTACATTTATTTTACTATTTCAATTAAGACAGTCTCATATCGACTGAGACGTTTTAAAAA
>JAJOOB010025318.1:0-25602 GCA_029582485.1 Solanum tarapatanum | reverse complement strand
CAATGTCTTTCAACATAATCAAAGAACAAAACATAGAAGCTAGATCATAGGGTCTTGTCCTCGGACTTGAGGACTCACCAACTTGGGGAAGCAACTCCAAGTGTCTTGAGAAGTAAGCTTGAATCCTCAACGGCCCGAACCTAAATGTTTGGGAAAAGGGAGAATATATGGGTTAGTGCAACACATGTACTAAGTATGGCTACTATGCATAAAAACCATTGAAACATGCATAAAAGGACATTTTATTCAAAACATGCTTTTTGCCAAATAAATCCAATATGCACACAAATTAAGTATCATAGTCCAAACCTATTTAATATAATCCCAACATGTAGACAACCCAAGTAATACTTGGCAAAGAATAGAACCACATAACCCTTTTCAAAGCCAAGTATCTCATTAAGCAACCTACTTCATGCATACATTCATAAGATCATATTTCATCATAACTTACCATATTCATAATGATCATACATAACATAGCTTCAACATACATAAGTCATAATAATCATAATCATAATCATAAGAGAACAGTACTACATCCATCTCTTAGGATCCCACAAGTGCAATGTGCAAGAGAAGTCCCATACCCTCTCTTACACTATGTAGAAATCCTTAAGAAAGCCCTAGTAAGAGTTCACACATTTCATACCTTCATTTACTTTTACATTAGGGAAATATTGCAATAACCGACATAGACCATGAGAGCTACATGGAATCCAGTGTTCTACTCACACACCGGAAATAGAGGGTTAACACTTGCTTAAGGTGTAACCATTCGTACATAACTATCTAGGTGGATCAACTAAGGTAGAGTCCTATGTGGACACATAGTTAAGGGTCAAGGAGATTTCCTCTAGAAACCCTAACTTACTAAAAGTGAGGGTTTCCATCTCATGAGACAACACATACCGTAGGTAATCCGGACTTGCTAAACGTGAGGAAACCCATGTGATGAGCCGGACTTACTAAACGTGAGATCCCCATCTCATTTACATGCCCTTTCGATGCTAAGCATATGATTCCCTTTTGTAATCATCTTTAGTCATCACATTAGCCTTTACTAGACTCTTATGTAGACATCTTACCATAATAGCTCATATGTGTTCATAAGTGGGTAACAATCCTTTCACTTTTGAGACACTTAGCAAGTGAGTAAACCTTTCACTTTAGATTACACTACAGTCATGAGAACTACCTTTCAATCATACCATAATATGCATACATACTTCATAGCTAATTCAAGTGTAGAGGGTTAAGGATGAGGAAACTAGGTCATCAACACCACAATAACACATTAGGTATAATATCTTTACAATATAAGTAATTCACCTTTCTTCATACTTGAGTTCAAAGAAGAACCAACCTTCATACCTTCTTGACCTTCGTGAGACATCCATACTTCAATTACCAAGCAATTCATAACCAATACATAATACAAGGTAATTCATGAAGTAATAACATAATCAACATCAATATAAGCATTTGACATATTCCCTTCATAGCCTTCAAGGTTTCATTCAAAGACTCAACCCTAATTTCATAGAAATTGTACATAACCTAGGGTAGAATCATCATACAAACATGAATTACATAACATCACATTCAATTCATAGCTTTCAATCATTATCCAACACAAACTAGGGTTAGAATTAGGAAAAGAAGGAGAAGCATGGGTCTCATGGGGAATTCTCCAAGAAACCACCAATACAACATAAATTCATCCATAATTGTTCATATAACATCAATCTAAGTCAATTTATCACATCAATTTCACTTTAGAAAGAAGACCCACGTTTTTGGATTGAAACCTAGAAATTGGGGATTTTGAAATTCATCTTGAAGGGGCCTCTTGGGGAAAGGAATCCCAAGAGTGATAAGCAACCATACCTTATAGATGAATTAACCACGAAAATCCGAGTTGAAACCTTGGAGAGTTGGTCTTCTTCTTGAAGTTCCAATTTTCTTCAATGGAGTTCTTGAGAAGAGAGAGAGTAGAGAGAAGGAGGAACTTTACGTTTAGATCTTAGGGGTTTTGTTTTTGAGTGATAAAAGTGAGTTAAATTGACTGAAAAATCATTATATACACGTCCCCTAAAGTACCCTAAATACCCCTCACTTAAGTGGACTCTTTAATGAAGTAAAATAGATTTCTGAATTTCTGCATTTTCGTCGCGGAACAAGTCCGCGACGCGGTGCTGTTCCCTGAAGATATTTGGAATTAAATTTCAAGACAGTAGTGTCCGCGACACGACCGTGTCGCGAACTTTATTGTTTCTCCTTGGGGGAGCAAGTGCGCGATGCGCAGCTATTCCCTCCAAGTGCAATCTGCAAGTAGCCTTGGCAGCTTGCTTGGCTAAGGTTGGGGTCCTCCTCGAGGCCCCTTAGGGTGACCCCGGGGGGTCGTGTTTGAATATTTTGACCCTAGGAACATATATTTTCCTATTTTAAACCTTCTCACCATACCATCATACGACACTCCCAAACCTGCCCAAAACCTTAGGATACACTAGAACACATTCTTCTCTAGTTTTCGGATGTCGTGGTCGTTTCTTGACGTTTAGACTTTTACTCTTCCAAACCAAGTCAATTACATTAGTTTAGGTTTATAAACATCATTTTAACTATTTTTAAGTAATTATTCATAAGGTGAGGCTCTAACTTAAGTCATAGAATTTTTGGGTTGTTACAGTGGTGTTAAGGTTACAATGGGTCCGAATTTTCGTTGGTGACATGTGAAAGCTAAGCAAGGGCTTGATCTAATTTTTGTTGACTTGAAAGGAAACGGTGCTTAAGGAATTAGTTGAGGCTTTCTCCCAAGGGGGATATGGTATGCTTGGCTAGAAATATTGTTGAGTGTCCCTAATGTTCATGATTTTATCCACTTGGAAATTTCTCCTATGAAGGGTGTTATGAGATTGTTAAGGAAGGGAAGCTTAGTCCCCGGTATGTAGGCCCATACCAAATTTTGAGGCGCATTGATAACATTGCCTATGAGTTAGATTTTCCAAGTGAGTTGGCTTCGGTTCATCCGGTGTTTCATGTCTCTATGCTCACGAAGTGTATTGGAGATCCAGCATTCGTTATTCCCTTAGAAGGGTTAGGAGTTCATGAAAGTGTTTAATATGAGGAAGTTCCGATAGAGATTCCAGACGGGCAAGTTAAGAGGTTGAGAAAAAAGGAAATAGCTTCCGTGAAGGTTTTGTGAAAGAATCATCTAGTTGAGGGTACTACTGGGGAGACCGAGGCCGATATGAAATCCCGCTATCCTCATCTTTTTTCTTCTACTACTACCCTAGCTTGAGGTAAGTAGTTCTTTGAGTTTTCCTTGTTTTGGGAATCATGTGTGTTATTTGAGTTTTTCCATGATTTCCCTATGTTATGCATGTTCTTGAGAAATTTATGTTTATTAAGAAAATGAGTTTTTATGATTGATTTTCCTCATGTTGTTGTGCATTGAATAAGAGTTGCCTATATGCTTCATGAGATGAATTATTGAACATGTTTTAGTTATGCTTTTTGAGAGTAAAATTGCATAAAAGCTCCATGAGATTGTGTTGCACATGATTTTAATTTGGAGAAGGTAATTTCTCCTATGAATATGAGAAATGTTGAGCTTTCATGCATAATGGGTTGTTAGATGTAGGTCCCACTTCCATGTGATGCATTGAGTATGTATGAGTTGGAGTTGATGTTTCCTCCTTTGAATTGTGCATTGTTTTGATGTTGTATGCATGATGCGCTTTTAGGCTTGAGTCTTTACTTCCATAGGGTGTCTAGATCTTCATTCGATGACGAATGTTCCCAAGGGGGAGATATTGTAACACCTTGGAAATTAATAGGCTAAACTAGAGCTAAACGTGAGGGTTAACGTCAAGGAAGAAGGGCAAGGTCCAAGGGAGCGGGCTAGGGCAGACTACCTTGGAGTAGGCACTGATCCACCTACCACGCCCACCACCACGGCTCGTGGACAAGACCATGACCCTTGGTGGGGCTCGTGGTGGGCTCGTGCTGGCCTCCCCAAATCTGCCCAAAATAAGCTCCTCTTCATGAGCCACTTCAGGCTCGTGGAGGGGTGTTGGGTGTATGGTAATGGAGAGGAAGTGGCAAGCCACTATCTCAAGGCCCACTAGAGAGACCACGGCTCGTGGCAAGCACCACGGTAGATGGAGCTCTCCGTGAAGATGACTTGGGCTTGTGGGCTAAAGGCACTTGTTTCCCAGCCACTAAATCAAGTCCATGAAGGGTACCACGGCTCGTGGTCATGACCACGGCACATGGGACCCCACGTGAGGCCTAGGCAACCCATTTAAATGAAGGGTGTCTTGGGTCTTTTCCGATTTGGTCCAAATTAAGTGAGGTCGTTTTGCCTTAAATTAGGGTCACTATATAAGTCCTTTTAACTCAAAAACCAACCCATTCAACTCATTATTTCCAAAACCCAAATAGATCCCCAAAATTCATCGTCTCAAAATATTCTCTCTCTAGAACTTGAAGAAGAAGAAGAAGAAGAAGGAAGTTGGAGCTAGGGTTCAAGGAGCAAGGTTATTTACATCAAATTCATTGGGCCTTGTTTTTAAGGTATGGTAGATTTTATCCATGAATAGATTTCATCCATGGATCCCCTTCAAAATCGCAATTTCAAAGATTGAAATCCCCAAATGTTAGGGTTTGATTCCAAAGTCATGGGTTTCTTTCAAAATCAATTCTAATGATTGAATTATGTTATATTAAGAATGAAGTGATGATTTCCTAAGGTTTATATGATGAATCCCCAAGAATCCATGAAATCCCCATATTTCTCAATTGTAATCTTTTGATGTGGGTCTTTGTTGATGAAAAAAGAATGTTATAAAATTATGCATGTAGTGATTGGGTTACTTGAATCATGATGATATCCATGTCTAATGTTTTAATTCTAGATGTGCTGATTGAAAGTGAGCTTTAAACCTTGAAGGGGCAAAGTATGAGAATTAGGCATGTTTTATAGGATCTATGTAAATGCTTTTAGAACACTTTGATAGTGAAGTGTCTTTGATTATGATGTTGATATTGTGTTGTTGAAAGGATATTCTCATATACACACCTATGCTTGAATATGATATGATGTGAGAGGTTTTCTCACATAGTGAAGAATCTAAGGTTGAAAGACTTTCTCACCTAATTGAATCTAAGACTTGTATGTAGACATGGACAGTGTAAGGTTATTATTACGCATGATCTAAGAGCTATCTTATGAATTAATCATGGATTGAGTGTCAAAACATTCTTCCATGAATATGAATTAAGTCAAGACTTAATAAATACTCCATGGGAATAATTGCTTAGCACTTAGTGGATATTGATATGAGATGGGAGCCCTCATGTTAGTTGAGTCCGAGTTCATAGAAGCAATCTCTTGGGATGGAAGCTCTCACGATAGTCGAGGCCGGGTTTCTAGTAGCTATCTCTTTATCCTATAAACTATGTGCCCCCATAGGTTATTTAGCTAATGGGTTCACCTAAGCTAAAAGTATGGTTATACCTTAGGAAAGTAGGACACCCCTTTTCGGTGTGGGTAACACCGGGGAATCATGTTATAGCTCACATGGTCTCATGTTGGTTAAGGCTTATTCCAACAATAAGAACAAGAATATGAACTATGGTTACTCAACAAGCTTTGTATATGAGTCCCAAAGGCTTTAAAGATGATGATAACTATGTTGGCTATGTTTTTATGACTTATGCTCTCTAAACTCCTAAATCATGTTTAAATTGATAAATTGCATACTTTCAAATAAAATGTCCCTTTTAGAATGTTTTCAATGTTTTTATGCATGGCTATCATACTTAGTGCATTGTTATACTAACGTCTACTTTTCCTACATTTTTCCCAAGTGTAGGGTCCAGTTCTCGAGGTGATCATTCTTGTGGCTAGAGCTTGGACTTGAGTATCTGCCAATTTTGGTGAGTACTCATGGTTCGAGGACGTCTTTTTCCTATGTTGTAGTTTCATTCATGTATTTCCCTTTTTGATCATGTTATATGGGCTAGGCCCTATCTCATTCAAACATTGTAATAAATGGCTATGTTGAGACTTAGTGTCTTGACTTCCGCTTTTCTTTCTTGAAAATTTTAAACTTGAAATATGTTTTTACTATTATTGTTCTATTGCTTATGTTGTGAAGACTAAGTTGCTTATATGGAGTCTTTCGGGGTTCTATATGCCATGTTACGTCTAGGGGGTACCCCTGGGTCGTGAAATATGTGGTGGCGATCTGACATCTATAGATCCTTTAGAAGGTTTGGGAGTTAAGGATAATCTTTCTTATGAGGAAGTTTCGGTTGAGATTTTAGACCGAAAAGTTAAGAAGTTGAGAAATAAAAAAGTTGCTTTCGTGAAAGTTCTTTGGAGGAATCAGTTAGTTGAGGGTGCTACTTGGGAGGTCGAAACCGATATGATGTCCTATTAACCTCATCTTTTTCCCTCTCTCCCTACTCAAGCTTGAGGTATTTATCTCTTTATGGTTTACTCATTAGGTGTCATGTGTTTTAGATATTCCCATGATTTCCTCATTATTCATGATTCATGAAAATCTTAAATTGTGAGAAAATGAGTACTAGATTGATTTCTACTTTTTTTTATGTGCATTTGAGTATGAGTTGCATATAGACTTCATGATATGATGTTTTGAACATGCTATAGCTTGGAGTCGATGTCTCCTCCTCGGATAGGTGCATTTATGTAATTGCATGCATGATGAGCTGTTGGATTAAGTTTCTACCTTCATTATGCTTTCTAGAATCTCATTCGAGGAAGAATATTCCCAAGGGGGAGATATTGTAACACCTCGAATTCGGAAATGGTAGAATTACAGCTTATTGTAAAATATGGTGCAAGTCTGACAGAGCCACAAATGGTTCGTTGTTTGACACATGGATCGTAGGTTTGGTCTGTGGATTGTTTATTCAATTTTTTCAAAATATAAAGTTTCAATACTTTTTCAACTGTTCAATAGGACGGTCTTTCGTCTAATGTACAAGCAATAGATAGGTCTTGTAGGTGAGTCCCAGACTTAATGGAATTCAGAATAAAATATTTGGAACCTACGGACGTGGTCCACGGCCCATCGTTGGACCCACGGGCGTTAGGTAAGTGTCGACGTTGGGGATCCTGAAGTTGGTGTCTTTGAACTCATCGACGCCCAACCAGGACGGTCCATGAGTTGATCGATGGATCGTAGGTCGGGGTCGTTGATGAGCTCGACAGTTATTTTCTTAGGGGCTTTTCGGTCTTTTCCTAATTATTTCAGCTTAATACTATGTAGTTTTACACTTCACCTAAAGCCCTATATAATTGTTTTAACCCTAAATTCCCCAATTGAAATCATTCTCCCAAATTCTGAAAAGAAGAACAAGTCTTCCTCTGAAATATTTCTCTCTCTAGAAAGCTTGAAGAAGAAGGATTCAACCTAGGGTTTCAAGTCAAGCCCCGATTCCACCATTGAAGTCAAGCTTTTGGCTTTGAGGTATGATAGTCTTCATCCATGGAGCCCTTTCCTTCATGGAGTTCCCGAATTCTCCAATTTACAAAGTTAGAATTCCCGAATTGAGTTAGGGTTTCCTTTCATGTCATGGGTTCCTTTAAATATTGATTTATTCAATTGTTTTATGATCTATCAAGCATGAATTGAAATAATTACATGATTTCTAGATATTGATGATTGAAAGTGGGTTTTGAACTATGAAAGGTGAATTATGAAATTATGCATGTTCTT
This sequence comes from Solanum tarapatanum, assembly GCA_029582485.1. Lineage (NCBI taxonomy): Eukaryota > Viridiplantae > Streptophyta > Magnoliopsida > Solanales > Solanaceae > Solanum > Solanum tarapatanum. Next base: position 17,845 of record JAJOOB010025318.1, on the reverse strand, counting down.
ATGAAATTGAGGAGATATGATATAGATTGCTTGAGAGTAGAAGCATATATGTTGTCATTGTAGTTAATTGTTGTGAAATGATTGTTCACATAACTACTTCATGCATTAATGTGAACTATTTTCTCACATAAATGATTCTAAGGTTGAAAGGTCTTATCACATAAAATGAATCAAAGTTAAGGAGCTATTCTAATGAAACCTAGCTTGGATTGGTTACTTAATTGTACCTTTCCATGGATTACATATGACTTAGCTTGGATTGGAAAGATGGCGTGCCCTTCCATGGATAATAAAGGTAAGTTAAGAAAATGACTACTCCATAGGATTTACTCTTAGAACCGGGAGGATATTGAGATACGAGCACTCCCATTAGTAGTGGCCGGGTTTCTAGAAGCAATGTCTTTATCCTGTACCTATGTGCCCCCATAGGATGATTGTCTTGGATTGTTATTAGATAGTAGATCCACATAAGCTAGAAGTTCATGATCTTACCTTGGCAAGCATGACACCTTTTTTTGGTGTGGGGTAGACACCGGATTCTATGTTGATACCTCACATGGTCTTATATGTCGGTTAAAGGTAAATCACCCACAATAATGAATTAAGATTACTTCAAGAAGTATCTCACTTGTGATTTAAGATGATGTCTATTTGCATTGGACATGATTTATGACTTATGTCTTCTAGTTCTTTTACATTCATGATTTATCTTGGTCATTGCATTTTATGAAAATGCCCTTTTTCTCATGGTTTCAAATATTTTATGCACGGCTATCATACTTGGTACATGTTTGTACTTACACATACTCTTGCCTACATTTTCCCAAATGTAGGGACCGACCTTATAGATTCACACTTTCATGGCTAGGGATCTCATATATAAGACTTGAAGTTTGGTGAGTCCTATATTCCGAGGACCAAGTTTAATTTCCCTTTTGTCTTTACTTTCAGTTTTGGAACTTGATGTACAGGCTACGCCGTGATAAACTCTTATGTACTAGATGGCTTTGAGACGATGTTTAGATATTCACTTTTATGTAAAACAAAATCTTATATGTTGAAACTGTCTTTTAAATCTCCCTATTCTATTATCTTGTTTGATGAAAGCTAAGTAGCTGGTGTGGGGCCTCTCATGGTCTTATACATCATGTTACGCCTAGGGGCTACCTTTGGTCGTGACAGTGTAATTTGGTGTATTCTGCTATTATTATTATTCATGGTATGATAATTTTATTAATGTTCATGCAAAATATAACACCACTCTTATCAATAGAGATATCAAAGTGAATTAAATAATGTTTTATAAATTTCTTATCCTAACCAATCATATCAAAGTTTATTGGTTATGAAACTACAAAAAATTCATTTGATTTATATGAAGTTTTGATTTGAAGAAAGCTATCTGTTTTCATATGGAAAAGCTGTCATATCATATTATTCTACAAGACAGATAATTTTACTATCATGAAAGTCTCTCACCTGGCGATTGCTACAAACAAGTGAATGAGCAATTTATCTGCATTGATGAGGTCACAAAAGTGTATCCGACTGAGCTCTAAGACTCAACATATTCAAGAGACAAGAAGATGATATATCGGGATAAGCTCAAGAATGCGGCACTTCATGAACGTGATTTAGTCATAACGACACAAACAATACCAATACTTGAAAGGAAGAATAAGATTGGGATGCATTCTTTACAAGAATTATGAAACACTAATGAAAGTCATTATTCTTGGCCATAGAGATTTCAAGAAACTAATTCAAGAATCTTAAGAAATGTTATCTTGATTGTTCTTCTTCAAGGTAGGGTTTCAAGGCATCTATTCAAGTTCTTTTTAAAGATTCTTCAAGAACCTTGTTCTTTTAGGTATGTAAGTCTATCATAGTGTTAGGCTAGTTCATTCTCACACCCTACATCTACTTTCAAATCAGTAAAAGAGTAATCTAGGATTTTATCCCTACATTTAAGTATTCTTGATATAAGTTGATTTCGAGTTCTTGAGTTCCTTTTTGTTTTTGAAATTCTATTTCTAATTATTGAATTGCTATAAGTTATGCATTAAGATTATTGAGTTGATTAGTTCATGTCTGTATTTCAAAAGGACCCTATGAATTGAGTATTCTTGAGATGAGTAATATCCTTGAGTTCTGAGTACTTAGTTTCCATATTTCTATTAAGAACCTTGAGTTGAGTCGTTCATGTCCATAATTATGCATGAACCCTATGAATTGAGTTATAAATTTTGAGCAGCTTTTTAAAGCCAACACTCGAGGTTTAAACTGAGTTTTTGAGGAAGTAAAGATAATTTTTGAGAAAAAGTTTCTAAAACATGATTAGTATGACAATCGAGTATGCCATCAATGTTTAAGCAGTATGGTATCTAAATATACCATTAATATTTATGTAGTATGACTTCCCAAGTCATCAATGATCATATCACAATATGATTTTGATATATTTTTTAGAAAGAGATTTTAAGTATGAATTCAGTAAGAGTATAAGGGAACTAAGTATTTTCCCAAAGGTATTGATTTTTACATTGATAAAAGTGAAACTTTGATTTCTAAATGAGTTATGAGTTCAAAGATATTTTAACAACAGTTACCTCTTTTAAGAGGAAGTTTGAGACATTATTTCAAACCAGAGGAAGAGTATGTTTTTAATTATTGAGCATGTGTATATATTATTGGGAATAGTATTGAGCACCGATATGGTGATGAGTTCAGAGAACTCACATTCCTCATAAACCATGTATGCTAACATGGGTACAAGATCATACTTTTTAGATGAATCCTAAGTGCCTTCAGGCAGAGCTTAGTGGATCCAATTAGTTGAGGTGTCCTATATCCTGTCAAGGTATAGGACAGTTCTAGCAGCGTGGGCGAGAAGTTGTATCATCATGTAGCTCATAGTGATGGTTGTCGGTTAGAGAATCTCACAATAGAGTTAAAGTGTATTTTTATATACCACTTATTATGTTGAGCTCATAGATGAGAAAGTATTTTGTAAAGCTTTAAATTATTTAACTCCATTATTTCTTTACATTCAGCTTGAGTACATTGTTATCTATTGCAGTCCTTTCTTTCAGTTATTTGTTATTTAGCTATATTACATACTCGTACATTAAATGTATTGATGTCATTCGACCTGCATATTTTAATGATGCAGATACAGGTTCTTAGGATCCTAAACAAGAGTTTGTTGAGATCGCTTCATCTGCTCGTCTTCTTATGAGTGAGAGTGCCTTACTTTTAGAGTACTCTAGTTTATGAGTTGTTAGTACTAGCTTTGTTGAGGAGTTGTGGGTCTTGTCCCGACACTCATCTTTGTATAGTAGAGGCTTAGTAGATAGAAAACTTTGGAGATTCTTTCAGTTTCAAATATTTAATTTAAAACTTATGTTTCTTACTCATCATATTCAACGAAGTTTTGAGATTCAAAAAACTGTTTTGAAATGTTTCTTTCAATTTGATGCTTATGTATGCTTGAGTTAGTCTTCCACTTGTAGTCAACAAGGATGAGGGTTCGCTTGAGGGCCATCAATGGTTCTCAAGTGTCGGCCACGTCCAGGGTGTAGGCTTGGGTCGTGACAAACTTGATATCAGAGCATAGAGTTCAAGTGTCCTAGGGTGTCTATGAAGCCTTGCCAAGTAGGATGTTATTTATGGTTGTGAGGGCCCCGCTTTTATAAATGAGGGACAACAGACATTTAGGAAAAGTTTCCTTTCTTTCTTCTCTAAATCGTGCAATAGAGCTGTGTTATAAGGAATTTATTTAAACTCGTGCATTTTTCATATTCATTCGACTACCCCTCACAGTTATGGTAGTTGAAAAGCAAAGCCAGATCCTTATCAATGAATTAATCTCAGCAAAAGTCTTGAGAAAGTCATGACACTTCATAGGGGCTTGAGAGAAGCCCATGAGTGAGCTTAAGTTTTCATATTCTAAAGGATGCACTCTTACTCATGTGCATCGTGTGTTCGAGCTAAAAGTGAGATGTATTCCCAGACTCTTTTCTATAAACCTTGTTTCAGTTGAGACCCATGTGAGGAAACGTTTCTTAGAGCTTGGGTAGTAATTGCACCCGAATAGATAGTATGAGTTCTGAGGCTATAAGCAGTAGTAGTAAAAGTGCCCAAAGTTAGAAGAATGCATGTAGAAGTTCAATAATCTAAGAAAGGGAGATAGTGATGAGGAAAGTTATGTTATGGTAGTCATGCACCCAGTAAGTTATTAATGATGAGTTTTTCCTTATAGGTAGAATAAGAAGTGGTGAGTTTGTGAAGATTTTCATGATAAAAGATAGAGTAATAGTTACTAGTAAGGTATACTTTAACCAGAAAGAAGTTTATCATGAGGTGTCAATGCATTAGTATCGGCCAAGTATAAGGGTTGAATAGAAGAGCCGAGTATTCATGATTTGATAGATTTAATCTAGGCTTATGATTTTTAAAAGGAGATCCCTATGGTATTCAGAGGATTATAGAACTAATTAAGTAATGATGTATAGTAAATGAGTAAATAGTACTTAAGTTGTGAAAGGGATTGTCGGTAATCTGTATATAGGTAGAATGAACATAGAGACTGACTAGTTGTCATAAAGTCTTAGTGGGCGAGTATTTCTTAATTTTATTTATTTGTAATGAGTTAGTATAGTATGTGAGAAATTATTTTGATATTCATGTTTAGTAATAGACACTAGACTTAAATTTGAGATGAGTGTCGTGGTAAAAAAAGATGACAACATGAGGGTGATAATGTTAGTTTTGAGATATGATCTGGTAGACTTGACATAGAGTAGGTGAGGAATTAAGATGTTAGATGCAATGAATATGAGTGGTACAAGAGTGAGATTCTGACTGTGTATATGAGAGAAATGAAGTGTGGATAAGTCATTAGATTAACAAAAGAATTAGGAGGTGTCCCAGAGATCATATGTAGCCGGATGAGGTTCTAATTGAGTTTATGACTTTCAATATGTGCCTAGATAGTCTATTTGAGTTATCAATGTGGAGTAGACTGATGTAAGCATTATTTGTCACCCTTAAGAGTTTGGTAGGAATGATTTTATATAGTCAGTGATGAGCCTCTTGAATACAGTTCAAAGTTCCTCTAGTTAGGTTGATATGAACATAAAAGGTGTTATTGGTATGCTAAGAAGGACAATCAGATTTTTAATAGTCAGATTAAGTGGCCTTATAAGCCAATGAGAAGAGATTAAGAGAATCGTCTTAGAAAGAGGTCTTAGAATGAGTCTTAGTATTTTCTTATGGAGAGTTTAGTAGCCACAAGATAAGCTTTTCCTGAGTATTAGAGTAGAGAGATTGTAGACCAGTTTACAGAAGATGGAATAAATCCACGGTTTCAAAGTCTCTGCTTCAGACCTAAGGGGGACATGATAAGATGAGAAACCAAGTCAATTATTAAGAATCAGATAGTGATGTGTTCAGAAAGAGTTATAATGTTATATCAGTCCATTAATACTCTAGAATATTCCTTAAAGCTCAGTCATTACAACATCCTATTGATGTTACTGATACCAAAATAGTGTCTCTGACATATGCTCATAAACTTGAAACAGATTCACATCTATGCTAGTTCCCAGAATAATGGGCAAAGACTTTAGCCCATTGATCTAAATCTTACTTCATAAATTTATATATATCAGTCTCATGATATAAACTTTTTCATATAAGCACTCATGTCTCATAGAATGCTCAATCTTGCAAATTCATGATTTACTCTCAATGTCTAGCAACATAATGTTATGTAATGCATCTTCTCATATCAGATATCTTGAATGAATAGTACTTGTGATCTTTCTCCCTATGTTCTTTCAATGATCCTTTTCAATTTTGATAGTGATGTTATTGATAGTTGTTGAGTAATCATAGAAAAAAATATTGATGTTTGTTATTGTGGTAGTGACGCTCTTCTTATTCCATCTAAAGTTATATTGTGGAGGAAGAATATGATGGTGTTTTACTATAAGTAATAGTTAAGTGAGAGAAATTAGTCAGTTCCTATTAGTAATGTGTGAAATTTAATTTGGTAAAGATGATGAGAGAATGAAAAAAGAATTTCTTAGAAGGATTGGTTAGTAGGAGTTCTTTGAATGTCTATAGTAATAGGAATGAATGTTGTGTGGTTAACATGTGGACAAATGCATGATGCATTAGGTGTTTCTTGATATGGGCTCAAGGTTTGTTGAAGGCAGCTATAAGGAGAAGTATTCTTAGGATGAGATTGCCTACAGAGGTATACAACCTAAATCTTGTGGTTTAGATAAGTATAACAATCTCATGTTTAGCACCTTGTGAAAAAGAGATTAGGCATAGCCATCAATTTGACTTAGACATTTGTAAGATTAGTCATATACTCTAGTGGGAGCTTTGAGATGCAACTAATGAAGTGTAGTTATTAGAAATGAGAGCATAGTTGAGAATCGTTGTTATGCTTAAAAGTTATCAGTCATATCACTCAAGGCATAGTATTCCTATTCTTACTTCGTGCCCATATATCCTTGCTTTATGTCAAATAGCTTCAGATAGAGCGTGCCTATGTTCAAACTCATATCGTTCGCAACTTATGTGCTATAGAGAGTTCCAAACTCTTAGTATGAATAAGCTCCGCCTATGTTAGTAAGCAGGTTAAAAAGTCAGAAAGATAGTAAAAGTAACTACTTTCCCTTCCATGCTCAGTTCAACCATCATTCGATGACGAATGATTCCAAGGAGGAGATATTGTAACACCCCAAAAATTTCTAAGCTAAGGCCCAAACTATTCTTTATTTGCATATAAGGTCTTATCGGAGTATTCTTAAATTTCTCATATATGTAAAGGTAAATTCTTTAGTGTGGGAATGATTTGAGATATCAATTAAGGTCACTAAAAACTCCTAGCACAAAGTTGAGTTTAAAGTTTCCTTACCTATTAAATTTTGATGTAAGATTTTAGTTGGGTCAACTTTTAAAAACCATATCTTTTAGAATATAAAGAGTTATGTGGCCCATAAAGTATCAAATTAAAGGTATTTAAATCATGTTTACAACACCAAAACTTTCACAACAATCCCAGTTTTGGTAAAATGTTATGATCATTTTAGTAACCTGATATAGTGCAATGACAAATTAGCTGACGGGAAAACATTAAAAAGGCTCGTTTTTGTCTTTTTACCTCTATGAAAACCCTAAATGAATTTCTTGACCAATTAAAGTTTCAAAATAATAAGATTTTGATCTCTTAATCCATCATTCTCTTCTCTCTCAAACCCTACAGCAAAACCCTAACGAAAAATCAAAATAGAAGACTACATTCAAGATTCATTCAATCTTTTTCAAGATTCTTCTTCAAGGTATGTTTTTCTCCAAGAATTTCATTCTTTTCCAACTCAAATTCGTCCATAAAATTATGAATCACTAATGAAAATAATAATTCTTGGCCATAGAGAATTCCAAAAACTAATTCAAGAATCTTAAGAAATGTTTTCTTGATTGTTCTCCTTCAACCTACGGTTTCAAGCCTTCTATTCAAGTTTTTTTTCAAGATTCTTCAAGAACCTTGTTCTTTCCAGTATGTAAGGAAATCATATTGTTGGGTTAGTTCGTCCTCACGCCCTACATAAACTTCCAAATAAGTAAAAGAGTAATCTAGAATTCTATCCCTACATTTGCATATTTTTGAGATAAGTTGATTTCGAAATCTTGAGTACTGTTTCTTTTTTAAAATTCTATTCCTACTTATTTGAATAGCTATATGTTATGCATTAAGATTCTTGAGTTGATTCGTTCATGTTTGTATTTCAACATGGACCCTATAATTGAGTATTCTTGAGATGAGTAGTGTCCTTGAGTTCTGAGTACTGAGTTTCCATATTTATATTAATATCCCTGAGTTGAGTTATTCACGCCCATAATTACGCATTAGCCCTATAGATTGTGTTAAAAATTTTGAGAAGCTTTTTAAAGGCAACACTCGAGTTTTGTAACACCTCGTACGCTAGAAAGACCAACCTGCAGGATTTTTAGAAGTTGCAGCTGTCACTAATGGGTGCCACCCACGGACTATAGGGTGACCCATGGACCGTAGGTGGGGTCCGTGGTTGGCCACCTGCAACTCACCCAGAAAATTCAGCTAAGGGTTGACCTACGCCTGGACCTACAGACCGTAGGTGGGACCATGGTCCGTGGATAGTGGTCCGCAGATCTCATTCTCTTAAGCCAAACGACGGCTGACTAGGACGGACCATAATTGGGACCATGGTCTGTTGACAAAGTCCATGGACCACGTCCGTGGTTCAGACTCCCCAGAACCCAAGAAAAATCAAGCGAAGTCCAGAACCATGCCAGGACCTACGGACCGTAGATGGGACCACGCTCCTTGGACCAGGTCCGTGGTTCAGACTCCCCAGAACCCAATAGACGACTGACCAGGACGGGCTATAGGCGCGACCACGGTCCTTGGACCAGGTTTGTCATTGGCCCCGACAACTTTTAAGTCAGGAGTCATTTTGTCTTTTCCCTATGCGTTGGACCCCTAAACTACGTTGTTTAACCCCTAAACTACGTGGTATTGATCAGTTTTAGCCTAGTAACCAAATTAGAACCTACCCTAGTCATCTCATTCTCCAAAAAATCATCAAGTTGAACGAAAAGAAGGAGAAAGAGTCGACCAAGCCCTAGTCCAAGAATGCAACAAGATTTCATCTGTTCCAGCTCTGAATTTGAAAGATTTCTCCGTGAAACTCATCACCAGGTATATGGAATTTCACTAGTGGGTTCTTTTCACCCATTAGGTCCCTAGAATTTAGTCTGATTCTTGATTCTCTACATTATGCTTAGACTTAGGGTTTCTAGAATCTCAGATTTATGTTGTGATTCAGCTATTAGACTAATCCAAATCAGATTATCATGTTTTTCGTGGAATTATTGCTTAGTTCTAGCTTCAAATTCAGAAATCTAGTTGTGTAGATTCATTTAGTTCATGAGTTACACTTACTAGGTCAGTTTATTCAGTTTTAGATGCCCCATCTAAAAATGTTCCCTATCAGTATATTAATGTTGCATTTTCAGTATGCATGCCAGTATTTTTGAGCTATTCAGTATTACAAAATTCAGTTATAATGCGTTACTTACATAATTAGTTGGGAGTAGGTTTAATACCGAGTTGGAGGGTCAGTCACCCTCATAGTCCCAGAATTATGTGCCCCTTTAAGTAAGTCCCCTCTGTGAGCATTATACTTAGTGATCACGACAGTCATGCCTCTATACCCTTGGTAAAGTATAATGGGTCTTCTCGATGGGGAGTATATATTGGACTCCACATTTAGCTCATTTGGTTTTATGTCGGTTATTAGTAGCTCCCACAGACAGACTCTAGTGTATAGACCAGGTTATCAGTTACAATTCAGTATTCAGTTGCAGTAAGTTATAAACTTGGTCACTACACTTAGTTCATATTCAGCATGTTTAGCATATTTTTCATAATTATATTATATCATTGATCAGCACACTTTATTTGAGTTATGTTATTTTGTTCAGCTTTATTCTATCATGCATGCTTAGTACGTTCAAGTCCTGACGCATACTCTGCGCTACATCTTCTCGTAATGTAGGTTCAGCTCCTTAGCGTCCACATCATGCATAGATCGGTTCCTGATCTCCAGTTCATCAGTATCAGTGGTGAGTCCTCATTCTTCGAGGATGAGTGACATGTTCTCTTTTCATTTTTTAGTCTTTTAGTTTCAGTTTTTCTAGAGTTAGCTGGGGACATGTCTTAACATCTCTAGATAGTAGAGGCTTTTATTCAGACATAGTTTAGATTCAGTTTAAGTTTGAGTTTGATCTCTCAGTTGTCATTGAACTCAGTTATATATTTAGACTTGGAATAGATATTCCCCATAATTTCATTTTATGATCATTTTCTATTAATTGAAAGTCTTTAAGTATTCTTATGATATGCCAGCAGGGTTAGCTTGGGGTCACTCTTGATCCTTATCCCGTGTCGGAGTCCTGGGGTAGCCTTAGAGCGTGAAAAACTTAGTATCACAACATTAGGTTTAAGTGTCCTAGGATGCCTGAAAAGCCACACTAAATAGAGTCCTTTTTATAGGTGTGAAGTGCACCATATCTAATGAGAGGGAGGCTACGAAGTTCTTTAAGAAAACTTCACTTTCTTGCTATTCTTATCGTGTGTGGGTATGCTCTACCTACTAACTCATCGTTATGCATTTCAGATCATGCCTCGTCGTAGAGCTTACGCAAGGAATGTGAATTCCCGTAACACTAATGTAGTTCCTTTAGTTCTAGACCAAGGGGTTTCAAATGCAGAGTTTTGGAATGCGATTCAACTTTTGGCTCAAAGTGTGACCAACCAGAACAATCAATAGGCCCCAATTCCTACTAACGCTAATTTTAGGTCAGCTGCAGCTAGAGTTTGGGATTTTTTTAGGATGAACCCACCTGAGTTTGTAGGGTCGCATGTTGGTGAGGATCCCCAAAATTCATTTATGAGGTTAAAAATATCTTTGAAGTGATGCATGTAACTGCGAATGATAGGGTTGAGTTGGCATCTTACCAGGTTAAGGATGTAGCTCACATTTGGTTCACTCAGTGGAAGAAAAACAGGGGTACTGATGCAGCTCCTGTGAATTGGGAGTGTTTTAATGAATCATTTCTGGATAGGTTCTTTCCTAGAAGGTTGAGAGAGGTAAAGGCTCAGGAATTCATGAATTTGAGGCAAGGTAGTTAATGAGTCCACAATTTGGACTCATTTAGGGCTTTATTTGGTTAGATTTAGTGTACTCAAATGCTTATTTTGTGCCAATAAATGATGTAAATCCTTGATTTGAAGGTATTTGGATTGAGGTAAAAAACATGGACACTAATGAGCAAAAAGGAACAAGGTAACTGAAAGAACGAACAAAAGAAGACCTGGTGATTGATGAGTCCACAAATTGGACTCATTTAGGGCTATATTTTAATAGAAATTGGGTCCTCAAATGCTTATTTTATCTCAATATCTGATGAAAACCCTTAAGTTTCAGGTATTTAAAGTGTGAAGGAAAGCATGGACACTACGTCACAAAAAGGAACGAAAAGGCTGAAAAGAACAAAAAAATGAAGGCCTGAGGATCTCCGAGTCCACTTGGTGAGTCACTGAAGGGTCTTACTTCACCTTTTGTTCCAGTGTGCTAAGCCCTGAAGGAAAGGATCAAGTTGACGGAAAAAGGGAGCAGTCGGCGCATCGCTGAGAAGTTTCACCAAATAGTACTATGTCGCCCAATGACCCAGAGCACGACGATGCTGAAGGTTGGTGCAAGACGGCAATGAACTACACCAAAGGGTGAATCGCCGAGTTAATCAGCGATTCCGGCTAACGACGCCGAATGATCCACTGCAACACAAATCAGTGAAAACTATAAATACTAGTTAGATGTGTAGGTTTAGGTGTGGAACAATTATTATAATTTTCATATAGAATAGTACCTTTTGGTATTTTTGCTCCGAGTTTGAGAGGGTTTTGAAGACTTGAAGGAAAAGAGGGTTTCATCTCCAAGGATTTGGACTTGGGTCATTTGGATTCTTCATTCTGGGCCTCTAACAAGACTTAAATTTTCATACCGATTTGAATGCAAGCTCATTTAGGTATAAATTTCTATCTCTTGATGTGTGGCTAAAACTCCAATTCTTGGGGTGTGATTTAGTGAATATGGGTTAAGATAATTGTTGGGTCTTGCCTGCTGATAGTTTAATTGTAGTTTAATTGTGATTTCGTTTAGTGGTTGTGGATGAATTTAATGAATTTGTAGTTGCAAATAGAAGTTTATTTATGTGTTTTCGGCTTGCTCGAGAGAGAGGTCATAAAATTGAGACCACTAGATTGATGGCCAGTGTGAGTGGGTCAACATGGCGTTCAGAACCCTAGTCCCATGTCCACACACTCAGCTCGAGAGAGTGAGTGGGTTAAGGCGTAGGATGGTCTTCAAGCGGCAAGTGGGTGTCTGAGAGGAACACATTTTAAATGGGGTAAGTTGCTCGAAAGAGAGCTTATCCCCCTGAACGTCTAGTTATTCTTCTTAGTTGTAGTTTACTTACCTAATTTTTGGTTGTGTATTATTTTCTTGTGTAAATATTTCAGAAAGCATGAGTGTTAACGGTAGCAACGGTAGTTAGGTGGGCCACCAGGATGACATCGATAATCTCAACGATGTCCAAGAGTCCAACATCAATGACCCTCATCTCATGGGAGGTGTTGGAGCCATCCGTTTAACCCCAGCTAAGGGAAACACAATATTCCACATAACGAGCACCATGTTGCAACTCTTGCAACTAAAGGGACTTTTCAGCGGACTGGCTCATGAGGATCCTGACGAGCATCTTCAAAACATTGTAGATGTGTGCAGACCGTTCTCATTCAAAAACATCTCCCAAGAGTTGGTCCGATTGAGGCTATTCCTTTTCTCATTGATGGGAGAGGTGTTCAAATGGCTAGCCGAGTTACTGCGAGAATCCATCACTTCTTGGGAGGAATTGGTAACCGCATTTCAAGTGCAATGTTTCCCTCTCTCGAAGATGATGTCACTTAGGGATAGCATCCAGAGCTTTAAGCGCCTGGAAGGAGAGCATCTGCACGAGACTTGGCTGCGGTTCAAAAAGTTGGTGCTACAATGCCCAACCCATGGTTTATCTGATAACGTTCTATTTCAGTACTTCTACCTGGGCGTGGACTCGGTAAACAAAGGTGTCATCAACCAACTCTCAGCGGGAGGCTTAATGTAGTAGCTATATGCATTAGCTTCCCAGCTTTTAGATGGCATGACAACCATCAACAGAGCATGGTACACTCGTGAGGACCAAGTCTCCCCTCTCACCTTCAAGCTATTCAAGGAGCAGATTGAAAAGGACAATGAGAGAGACCAGAACATGGACAAAATTATGACGCAACTTGATATTTTATCCTAAAATTTCATGGGGGCTGGTGCCCGTGGTGTCAATGCTGTGGGGGTTGGGTGAGCTAATCCTGAGGAGATGAAGTTTGAAGCCTTATATAACGAGGAGGTAAATTTTCTAGCCAACAAAGGCGGTCTCCATGAGCGCTAGAAACCCAAGGATTTGGAAGGAGGTAGGTCTGAGGATATGTTCTCACGTATCCTCAACAAAGTTGAAGGGTCAGACAAAATACTAAAAGGCATGAAAGAAGATGTATCTACCCTTAGCTAGACAATCACCTCCCATTTAGTTTCAATCAAGCAGTTAGAAACTCAGATGGGGCATATCTCGTCTCACCTAAATCAGAGACAACAAAGGGGTTTGCCGAGTGATACTCTGGCTAACCCCAAGAATGAGGTTTGAAGGTGGACTTGCGTCATGCCACGATGTTAACTAAGGCGTTGTTTGGGAGTCAACCCAAAAACCTTTATTACTTTGATAAAATAATGGTGCGTTGACTGTGCATATGGAAGTGTTGCGAGTGAACGAAAAATGCAAATTGGCGAGAAACAGGTGTAATCAGCGAATCGCCAAACGGTTCGATTACTCCGACCTAGACCATCGATTGGACTCCCACACAACATGGATGTTCTATAAACTTCGACGGGGCAAATGACTATTTGGCGTTATGGAGAATAGATCAGCGATCGGGACTAATGTTGCCAAACGGGTGAAAAATGGACGGTTTTGCAAGACAAAGGTTTAAAAGTTTCAACTTCATTCACTTTCCCTCAATTTTTGTCTTCCCAAACTCACACCCGCACACTAGCTCCTATATTTTTGCATTTCTAGAGTATTTTTAGTGTCGAATTGTGCTACGAGTTGGATCACATTGCTTCCTAGCATCTCAATATCCATTTGATCGGCATAAAAGGTTGGTATATCAAACTCCGCGTTCCTTTCCTCGAAAGTTGTACTCAAATGAAATGGCATTACTTTGATGATATGTACTGGGCCTATCTGGTAGGATTAGAATATTTGTTTACCTGTTAGGTTCACAAATTTTGTTCGTACTAAGTTAAATAGTTAATTCCTGAAAGTTGCTCTTTAATTTGGATGAAAATCATGGGTTGTGCATGATTGTCGCTAGGTTTTAAGCCTAATTTGAGTTGTGCATGCCTTAATTTTGTTTTCGGGGGTTGCAGAGTTGGATTCAAGAAGATGGGTTGAAACTACGCACGTGAGCCATTTGGGGAGTTAAGTCGAGCTCGCCAAAATGCTCGGCGATTCTCCTAACATCCCTATTTCACCGTTATTTTAATGCCATATGTAATGTTGAGTTCTGTAACTTTCGGTGAGAAGCCTTTGATCGCCAAAAGCATTCGATGACTAGCCAAAAGACCTCCTGTACACCCTTTGTCTGCACCCTTGTATTCTCTGTGCACTGCACTCGACGAACCGCCGAAGTAGTTGTGCGCTTCACCAACTGGTTTAGTGAAGTGGTTTTGCACTTGAATTGCCTTGCTTTTGTCTAAATACTTTCTAACTTTTTCTCGAAGCTTTGCAGAAATGGATAAACCGAAAGTAGCTAAAAGAGATATGCCACCCCGACAAACAAGAGCAAACAATTTCACGAAAATACAAAGGCAACAAATCCTCCCATAATGGATAATGAGGACAAGAAGCCAAGTGCCAGCAAGAGAACAAATCCTCGAGACCCCACTATTTCCTCATGGAGACGTGGATTCTTCACAGCTATCCACTCCTTTCTGGTGGCTCTTGACTTGGACAATTTTAGTAAGTCAGCTGCCGCTGAATCTTTTGAAGAAGCTCCAGGGGCCATTATCAAGTTCCAACATCGGGCAGTAATTCCCAGACAGATGGAGTGACTGTGTAGAAAAGATTTTTCTCGACCTTCCTCTCTGTCCTTCTCTATTCTAAAGTCTGGATATTCTGTTATTTGCATTTGAGGAAAAATGTTTTTTTTATGGTGGGGTGAGGCCTACACCTTTTGTGTGCTACTTTTGTTCATGTTTTGTGTATATATTTGGGCAGTTCTATTTCAAATTGTTTTAATACTGCTTTTCTGTGGATGTTTAAGCTTGAGGCTCCTTTTATTTTAAATTGCAAAATGATTTGGACCCTTCCGAATTTTTTTGAATTTTTCTCACATTTTCACCACCCTTTATATGCTGTTGAATGTGGCTGTTCCTTGGCAAATTTGAGTCTCGGTTTCGATCAATACCGATGACTTGAATAGTGCCTACAATCGAACGAACATGAATGTATGGCTACGATGAGGCCAAATGAAATTACATAGACAATATGTGAACTCTTTGCATCTCGTTGTGATTAGCCATTTCTCAAATCGATTCTCTTGTGATGATCGTTGCACACTAGAAAAAGTGTGGAGTATTGTTTCACTTATAGTGTCAATGCCTAGTGTGATGAGCTTACCTGTGAACTATGCATGATAAATCCTAGAATATGTCCCGTTGCTCCAATCAACTAAGTGATACTATCTCTTGATATGGTCTTAGGCAACTTCTACGAGTGTGAACCAATTTGACATATACCTCTTTTGTGACCTACCTTGTGAGCATGTGATTCTCTCTTGAACACCCTTTGAGCCTTTCCCTTTTCTTTGGAAGAAACTTGATGAAAGCAATGACCTTTCTTTATCCATCACCCATAATCCTCATGAAGTTGTGGTTAGTTGAATAGCCAACTTAGGCCAAAAGCCTAAGTTAGGGGTGTGTTGAAAAGATAGGGGAAAATCAAGAAGTGCAAGGAAAGTATCCTCTTACCCATGGTTTTGAGAAAAATGGAACCCCTCCATATATATATAAAAAAAATGAAAAAGAAAGTTGTGGAATAAAGTACAAAACAAATGGGATCTCCAAACAATTCACGGGAAGTAAATAATAGGATGACTTATGAGCACTAAAGAGAATAATAAACAAAAAGGAAAGGAAGTGTTGTGAGCACCACATTTCATGAGGATAAAAGTTACTGAGCCTAAATGACCATACATTTACACTCAGCCCCATTACAAGCCTTGTTAAGACCTTTGTGATCTTGAGAAAGTCGAAATAAATGTTGATTAGAAATTACAGGCAAACCTATGGGTGAAATTATGCATTATGTTCTTCTTTATGAGTGTGAGTGTTGCATCTGATTCAAATGCTTTAAACTGTGAAACCATTGTGTGAATATGTAATAATTCTTTGTGTGAGGACATTTGAACACTATAGTTGAGCTTGAACTTGCATTTGAAGCAAGTATTGTGAGCATGAGATTCGTTGATATTGGTGAGTCACAACTTGAATCTTTGAGTACACATTTGATCTTTGCATAAGTAAATTGAGTCTTGTTGTGTGCATTCATGATTGAGTTTTGTGTAGCACTGTTCGAGACACCCTTTTGAACGACTGAACTTGAGTTTGCTTGAGGACAAGCAAAAGTTTAAGCTGGGGTGTTGATGAGTCCATAAATTGGACTCATTTAGGGTTATATTTTAATAGAAATTGTGTCCTCAAATGCTTATTTTATCTCAATATCTAATGAAAATCCTTAAGTTTCAGGTATTTGAA
This sequence comes from Solanum tarapatanum, assembly GCA_029582485.1. Classification (NCBI taxonomy): domain Eukaryota; kingdom Viridiplantae; phylum Streptophyta; class Magnoliopsida; order Solanales; family Solanaceae; genus Solanum; species Solanum tarapatanum. Next base: position 1,319 of record JAJOOB010025318.1, on the reverse strand, counting down.
GTGTGAAGGAAAGTATGGACACTATGTTGCAAAAAGGAACATAAAGGCTGAAAAGAATGAAGAAATGAAGGCCGAAGGATCGCCGAGTCCACTTGGCGAGTCGCCGAAGGGTCTTACTTCGCCTTTTGTTCCAGTGTGCTAAGCCTTGAAGGAAAGGATCAAGTCGGCGGAAAAAGGGAGCAGTCGGCGCATTGCCGAGAAGTTTCGCGAAGCAGCACTATGTTGCCCAATGACCCAGAGCACGACGATACTGAAGGCCAGTGCAAGACGACGATGAACTACACCAAAGGGTGAATCGTCTAGTACATCGGCGATTCCGACTAACGACGCCGAATGATCCGCTGCAACACAAATCTGGGAAAACTATAAATACTAGTTAGATGTGTAGTTTTAGGTGTGGGATAATTATTATAATTTTCATATAGAATAGTACTTTTTGATATTTTTGCTCTGAGTTTGAGAGGGTTTTGAAGACTTGAAGAAAAAGAGGGTTTCATCACCAAGGATTTGGACTTTAGTCGTTTGGATTCTTCATTCTTGGCCTGTAAAAAGACTTAAATCTTCATACCCATTTGAATGCAAGCTCAGTTAGGTATAAATTTCTATCTCTTGATGTGTGGCTAAAAGCCCCAATTCTTGGGGTGTGATTTAGCGAATATGGGTTAAGATAATTGTTGAGTCTTGCTTGCTGATAGTTTAATTGTAGTTTAATTGTGATTTCGTTTAGTGGTTGTGGATGAATTTAATGAATTTGTAGTTGCAAATACAAGTTTATTTATGTGTTTTCAGCTTGCTTGAGAGAGAGGTCGTAAAACTAAGACCACTAGATTGATGGCCAGTGTGAGTGTGTCGACATGAGGTTCAGCTCGAGAGAGTAAATCCTAGTCCCATGTCCACACACTCAGCTCGAGAGAGTGAGTGGGTTAAGGCATAGGCTGGTCTTCATGCGGCAAGTGGGTGTCCGAGAGGAAACATTTGAAACGGGGTAAGTTGCTCGAGAGAGAGCTTATCCCCCTTAAAGTGTAGCCTAGTCACAACTACTCTATGAATCTTCTATCGAAAGCATGTACCCAATAATCTAGCTTAACCCGTATTCCCATCACATCCAAAGGATCCCCTCTCATTACTTAGAAACCCTTATTTATTTTGCTGTTTTTACCTTACTAGTGACAAAACCCTCCATTGTTAATTGACACTCTTGTGTCCCTCTTTAATTTACATTGTTTTTACTCGTTAATGTCTTTAGCTACGACTAGTTAGAACTAAATTTTATTTTTCTATTAATTCTCAAAACCACTCTCTTGGGAACGATCCCAACC
>JAJOOB010025317.1:0-26664 GCA_029582485.1 Solanum tarapatanum | reverse complement strand
AAATCGCATTTTTTGCGATTTTCGAATTTTGATACGGTTGCTCTAAAATTCGGGTTAGACCCATTTCCCACTCAATTTGACCCCCTGAATAAGAATATGAAGTCGAATTTCCGAAATCATGCACGAATTTTGAGATATACGGAAATTACAATTATAGGTGTTTCTGAAGCACATTTTCGAACATTTTTGGGGTCGTTTCACCTATGAACAAGAATCTACTCGACGTGGTATCTTGTGACATGGATCCTACATTATTCTCAACCTTATGCTCTGATACCAAGTTTGTAATGACCCGAGAGCACCCCCTAGTCGTTACCGGCGTATTCGACCTTGAAGAGGTCTTATACAAGCCCTTAGCATTCATCATAGCATGTATCATAGAATAAAACACGTAAAAATTTAAAACTTTTACTTTGGAAGTTCAACTTCACTTCATATATGAAAATTAGAATCTACTTCATCACAGTGTACCATCTAGACATAGAAGTATCGAAAATGGGACTTAGCCCTTACATCAATAAGAAGTCTAGAAACATGAAAGTACAACAATGTCTTTCAACTTAAGCAAAGAACTAAACATAGAAGCTAGATCATAGGGTCTTGTCCTCGGACTTGAGGACTCACCAACTTGGGGAAGCAACTCCAAGTGTCTTGAGAAGTAAGCTTGAATCCTTAACGGCCCGAACCTAAATGTTTGGGGAAAAAGGAGAAAATATGGGTTAGTACAACACACGTACTAAGTATACCTACTGTACATAAAAACCATTGAAACATGCATAAAAGGACATTTTAGTCAAAACATGCTTTTTACCATGTAAATCCAATATGCACACAAAGTAAGAATCATAGTACAACCAACATAATATCATCCCAACATGTAGACAAACCAAGTAATACTAGTACAATGCAAGGAAATAGAATCTCATAACCCTATTCAAAGCCAAGCATCACATTAAGCAACCTACTTCATGCATACATACATAAGATCATACTTCATCATAACTTACAATATTCATATTGATCATACATAACATAGCTTCAACATACATAAGTCATAATCATCATAATCATAAGAGAACACTACTACAACCATCCCTTAGGATCCCACAAGTGCAATGTGCAAGAGAAGTCCCATACCCTCCCTTACACTATGTAGAAGGCCTTAAGAAAGCCCTAGTAAGAATTCACATCTTTCATACCTTCATTTACTTTTACATTAGGGAAATATTGCCATAACTGACATAGACCATGAGAGCTATATGGAATCCGATGTTCTACTCCCACACTGAAAAGAGAGGGTTAACACTTGCCTAAGGTGTAACATTCGTACATAGCTATCTACGTGGATCCACTAATCTAGAGTCCTATGTGGGCACATAGTTAAGGGTCAAGGAGATTGCTTCTACAAACCCTAACTTACTAAACGTGGGGGTTTTCATCTCATGAGACAACACATACTGTAGGTAATCCGGACTTGCTAAATGTGAGGAAACCCATATGGGGAGCTGGACTTACTAAACGTGAGACCCCCATCTCATTTACATGCCCTTTCGGTGCTAAGCATCTGATTCCCTTTTGTAATCATCTTTAGTCATCACATAAGTTAACATTAGCCTTTACTAGACTCTTATGTAGACATCTTATCATAATAGCTCATATGTGTTCATAAGTGAGTAACAATCCTTTCACTTTACATTACACTACAATCATGAGAACTACCTTTCAATCATATAGCAATCATACCATAATATACATACATACTCCATGGCTAATTCAAGTGTCTAGGGTTAAGGATGAGGAAGCTAGGTCATCAACACCACAATAACACATTAGGTATAACATCATTACAATCTAAGTAATTCACCTTTCATAATTGAGTTCAAAGGAGAACCAACCTTCATACCTTCTTGCCCTTCGTGGGACATCCATACTTCAATTACCAAGCAATTCATAACCAATAAATAATACAAGGTAATTTATGAAGTAATAACATAATCAACATCAATATAAGCAATTGACATATTCCTTTCATAGCCTTCAAGGTTTCATTCAAAGACTCAACCCTAATTTCATAGAAATTATACATAACCTATGGTAGAATCATCATACAAAAATGAATTACATATCATCACATTCAATTCATAGCCTTCATTCAATATCCAACACAAATTAGGGTTAGAATTAGGAAAAGAAGGAGAAACATGGGTCTCATAGGGAATTCTTCAAGAAACCACAAATACAACATAAATTCATTCATAATTGTTCATATAACATCAATCAAATTCAGTTTATAACATCAATTTCACTTTAGAAAGAAGACCCACGTTTTTGGATTGAAAACCTAGAAATTGGAGGTTTTGAAATTCATCTTGAAGGGGCCTCTTGGGGAAAGGAATCCCAAGAGTGATAAGCAACCATACCTTAGTTGATCCCTTGAGAATCAATGGAGAAACTCCAGGAAATTTGAGAAAGAACCTTGAACCCTAACTCCAATGTATTCTTCTTCATCTAGGGTTTTTAGAGAGAGAGTTTAGAAAGAACTGGGAGAGTTTTGATTTCAATTGGGTGTTGTGTATATTGACCAAAACTTATGAATTTAGACTTAAAAACCAATATATAATTAACCTCTAAAATACCTAAAACACCCCTGCTTAAATAGGACTTAAAAGGAAAAGTCCAAAAACTCCTCATTTAAATGGTCCCTGTCAGGGACCACGGCCAAAATTCATGAACCGTGAAAGTGCACCACAGGCCATGGTACTGCCCGTGGTGTTGGAGGCAGTGGCTCCCCTTTCGTGCACAAGCCAACACTTGGCCAAGGCAAGACCACCGAGCCTCCCACGATCCGTGGTAATGACCACGGTCCGTGGTGATGGCCTTGTGGAGGCAAGGCCTTCAAGCCTTAGTGCCAAGTGATGTTCACGAGCCCCCTTCTCCCTCGTCAAGTGCACCATGGCCCGTAGTGGTGCCTTGGGGAGTAGCTACCCTAACAGCCCCCAACTCCGTAAAAGCTAAGGGAGCTCCACGCCCACCTTCACGAGCCGTGAAGTGGACCACGACTCGTGGTCCCTCTCGTGAAGAGTGAGGCAGTGTCTAGGACACTTAGAGGTCCCTCTCCATTGACCAAGGAAATCCCACGAAGCTTCCCACGGTCCGTGGTATTGACAACGAGCCGTGGTGATGGCCGTGGAGTTTGAGGCAGTCGCTCCAAATTTAGGGCAGCCTTGGCTTGCCCCTTTTGTTTGGCACTCCTCCCTTAGGCCTTAACTCATAGACCACCATAGCACGCCTAGATGGTCTACTAACTTAGGGGAATTCATTTTATACCTCATTGACACTACGTTTAGGCTCTAGTTCAACCTACTAAATTTCCGGGGTGTTACACCTTTCTTCAAGTCTCCCAAAAACCCTCTCCAAACTTGAAAGAAAAAATGCAAAAGCTAATATTCTAAGTCTCAAAATTACAATAATGTTCAGATATCTAAAAACTAGTAAAGATCTAGTATTTATAGATTCACAAAATAGTGTTGTGGCGGATAGTTCGGCGAGGTTAGTCGCGATTCGCCATTCTTCTAGTTCATCGCCTTTTGTTCTTTGCCTTCAGCGTGTTTGTGTCCTGGATCATTGGGCGGTATATCTTTGCTTTGCGGAACTGATTGGTGACACGCCGACTGCTCCTTTCATCGCCTTTTGATCCTCTTCCTTCATGGCTTCGCGTACTGGAACAAAGGGATGAGTGCCTCCCTTCGGCGATTCGCCAAGTGTGATTGGCGAAGCTCAGGCTTCATCTTTTATGTTCTTTTCAGCCTCTTTGTTCCTTTTTGCGCCTAAGTGTCCATGCTTCTACTAAAGCTTCGAATACTTGAAACTTAAGAGTTTTCATCAGATATTAAGATAAAATGAGCATTTGAGGACACTATTTATATTTAAATAAACCCCTAAATGAGTCCAATTTGTGGACTCATCATGGCGAAGTAAGAATTTCCATACGAGGTCATTTCGACAAAAAGTGGGCCCCACACCCAAATGCCATTTTTAGCTATTTTCCACAACGAGCTTCGAAATAAGACCAGAAGCCCCGGGAAGCGCACAAAGGGTCGTTCTAGACCAAACTCAACATTCTGGAAGTAATCGCGCTAACAAAATTCTAATCAGAGCGTGTTTACGAAGATTATTAAATAAAGTCAAACTTAAGTTAAAATTCAACGGTAAAAGAGCCAAATGGCACCAAAGTCACACCGAAAGCCTCGGGACTCATGCAAACCATGCTACTGACCTTATTTGGCCGCTCCAGAGCTTGTGGAGTTGTCATCATTCCAATCCTAGGTCGTTTACCTAATGTTATGATTGAAATCAACTTTTCAAGATTCAAAAGCTCCAAAACAGGAAAACGGACATAAAACCCATATGAATGACTAGGCGATTGAACAGTCAGTGCCAACAAGTCATAAATGACTTATGGTCGCTACAAGAACACTTTAAACGATGGAAAGAATGTATAAACATAGAAATGACCTGGAGGGTCATTATAACATCCACTACTAAAAGGACTTTCGTCCGTGAAAGTAAGAGTCAAGAAGTACCTGAGGGCTCAAATAAGCTAGGGAGCTGCTCCCGCATCTCCCACTAAGTCTCCCAGGTAGCCTCCTCCACTGGACGATGCCTCCAACAGGCCTTCACCAAAGGAATGGCTCTAGACCGACGCTACCTCACATCTCAGGCCAAAATAGCAATTGGCTTGTTAATATAGGTCAGGAAATTGTCCAACTCAACGACATCATACTAGAGTACATGAGAATCATCTGGAACATACCGGCGCATCATTGAAACATGGAAAACTAGGTGAATAGCCAAGAATGTTCGGGTTAAGCTAATTCATAGGCCACATCACCAACAATCCTCAAAATTTCAGAAGGCCCAATGTACCTGGGGCAAAGCTTACCCCACCTCCTAAATCTCATCACACCCTTCAAGGGCGATACTCAGAGGAATAACCGGTCACCATCGACAAATCTTACAATCGACGCCTGCGGTCCACATCTGAGCTATCCAGAGCCTATCCTGAATTAACTTCACATGAACTAAGGCCTCTCAAAACAAATCTGTATCACGTGGCCTAGGCTTCGTAGACTCAAACCAACCAATTGGAGTGCCACAATGCCTACCGTACAAGGCCTCAACCAGGGCCATCTAAATGCTAGAACAGTAGTTGTTGTTGTACGCAAACTCTGCCAAATGCAAGAACTAGTCCCAAAGACCTCTAAAGTCCGTAACAAAGGCCTGCAACATATCCTCAAGAACCTGAATAGTACGCTCTGACTGCTATAGTATAGAAACCCTCAATAAAATGCCTGTAATATCCTGCCAATCCGATGAAGTTCTGAATCTCAATCACAGAACTAGGCCTTGCCCAACCATAAAAAGCCTCAATCTTTGCCGGATCCACCATAATGCCTTCCTTGGACACCATGTTCCCCAGGAATGCTACGGACTCAAGCCAAAACTCACACTTTGAGAACTTGGCATACAACTGATGATCTCTCAAAGTCTGGAGCACTATCCTGAAATGTTGCTCATGCTCACTATGGCTCTGTGAGTATACCAAGATATCATCAATGAAGATGATGATGAAAAAGTCTAGATAAGGCCTGAATACATGAGTCATCAAATCCATGAAGGCTACAGGGGAATTAGTCAACCAAAAGACTTCACCAGGAACTCAAAATGGCCATAATGAGTCCTCAATGTTGTCTTAGGGATGTCCGTTGCTCTAATCCTCAACTGATGGTAACCAGATCTCAAATCAATCTTAGAAAACATTACGGCTCCTTGAAGCTGGTCGAATAGATCATCATTACGAGGCATAGGATACCGGTTCTTTACCGCCACCTTATTCAACTGCCTATAATCAATACACATTCACATATTATTTACTTTCTTCTGCACAAACAAGACTGGGGCACTCCAAGGCGATACACTAGGCCGAATGAATCCCTTACTCAAGAGATCTTGAAGCTCAACATTGAACTCATTTAGCTGTACGAGGGTTATACGATACGGTGGGATGTAAATAAGATGAGTACCTAGCTCCAAATCAATGGCAAAATTAATATCCCGCTCCAGGGGTAGGCTAGGAAGGTCGGTAGGGAACATATCTAAGAACTTTCAAACCAAAGGGACTGAATCAATTATAGGGCCCTCCCTACTAACATCTCTAACATAAGCCAAATATGCCAAACACTTGCGAACCACTAGCCTCCGAGCATGTACATAAGAAATCACCCCAATAGGCGTGCAACTACGAGAACCAAGCCACACCACCGGCGGAATACTAGGAATGACTAAAGTAACAGTCTTGGTATAGCAATCCATGACAACTCGGTGTAGGGATAACCAGTCCATGTCCAAGATCAAATCAAAATCCACCATACTAAGCACAATAAGATCCGCTCGGGTATCCTGTCCCCAAATTGTCACCACACAAGTTCTACAAACCTAATCCATTACTAAAGAATCCCCTACTCAGTCGAAACAAGTAAGATTCCATGAAACCAACTAGACAACAATGCATAATGTTACAAAATAGGAAAACCCCCTAAGTAAATCGTATAGCCTCCCGAAGATAAATCACCGACGTCTCCGAGCCGATCCTTAAGACTCTACTAGATCTTAGCTCTGTAAAGTGAGACTGACGAACCTGGGGTTTTAATACCAACTTTTTCACGACCCGATTTCTCGAGCCATGATGGCGCCTACCAACCCGCTAATAGGCAAACCAAATCCTATCCTGAAAGTTAAGAATAATGGGATAGAGGAGGAACATTCCTCAATTAAGAATATCATAAATAAACAGAACATATAAGAGGAAGGCGAAAGCGAACCCAAAACTATTTATACAAAAGATACCTCCCAGAACCTGGAAGTCACATGTACAGAACTACTAAAAGAGTACAAGTCCTAAAAGTGGACCACAGAAACAATACTGCCTCAAAAAGTAAAAGGCAAGTCAAAATGTAAATTCGGAACGAAGACAGGAAATTCCAGTATGCCATGTGCTCACCCTCATCTCCAGAACAGACTGCTGCAAGCTCGACCTCAATGCTGATAGCTAGTGCTCGTACCTGCATCCTGAAAACAGATGCATATTATACCATGAGTACCAAAGCAAAAAGTACCAAGTAGGTATCATAAGCCGATTGACCAAGAAAGGTAAAAACAAATGGAAAAGATAGAGTCAAACATCAATAGAGGTCAAAATAAATAAGAGTAGAACAACTAGAGAACTAGTATAAGGATATTTAACCTAAACCCAGCTAGGCCCCCTATAAGACCTGCTAGGTACACTCAAGGACAAATAAAGAAGAACCCGAAGGGACTCCCACAAGCTCGATAGGTACATAGAGAAGCCACAACTACTGAACCCAAAGGAAACCCAACTTCGAACCGAAAAAACCAACAATTCCAACCCAGTCAACAAGTCTGACTTCCACATCAGGCCACCCATCCTGCCAACAACTTTAGGGAATTACCTATCCAAGTGAGTGTCGCGCGAGGGTATATCAATCCCCTCCAATATCCCTAATCACACAACCCAATAGGCTAACACTCTTGGGCCCTGCCCAAGCCAGCTAAGTGTAACATCTAACACTCCTAGGGGCCCTGCCCTATCCAGACAGAGTGTGCAGAGAACATTTACTCATGAGGATAGACTCACTTAAAACTCAGTTAAAACTCCATTAAACATCTACTCATTACAAAACACATTAACTTTAAATATTAAATTATTCCCCATATCTTGAAGCTAGATACTGCTTACGACTTGAAGTGTCTGCTGAAGAATAACGTGCGCGAGTCATACTTTTTGAGGTGGCTAAATATTTACTAGGCTACATCGTGCAACAGTACATAAAATCAACCTCACTAAAGGTATGAACTTTTGTTATAGAGTTGACCTGATGTAACGCCATATTTACATGGTCTCATGCGTACCTTACTTGCAACCTTCCAACTAACATATGCAATTGTTTACATCTTATCAAGAAGGAGGAATGTAACAACTACTGCAAATTGGTGTTGAGTAAAGACAAGAAATTCAACTTCCTTTTCAGAATTCATATGACTGAATCAAATCCGCGAATGAAAATAATTGCTGAAGAAATACATCAATTGGAAGATGAAGCTCCAATTATCTTAGAAGAAGAAGTAAAATCGATGAGGAAGTACAGAAAGAGGGCTAAGAAAACCACAAATGTAGTGTCCCAGATCAACCTAAAGAAACCAAATGCCGACAAAAATTAGACGTCTTTCTGAATTATGTAACTAAATAATTTGTGGCTTCTCCTGCTTATCCAATGTTTGTATCTTATTACATATTTATATGTGAATTCATATTTGTTAGTTGTCTATCTTATCAAATGAGAAATGTAATTCTCACCTCTCTACGAAATCTAACCACTTACAAACTATTATTGAGGGTGATTCTATACTCAACTTCAAACGCTCACACATAAGTGCTACATTGCCTCTGATGGATGTTACCTTCCTTCCATAAACAACCCTTACGCGATGGCTATCCCTAACCACCCAATCAGACTATGGTTGTCCATGTCATGATGCTTACATATTTATTATGATTCATTTATACAACAATGACTTCCCTGGAAGACTGAATAATATTCAATTTTGGTTCCATTGGGAATAAAGACTATCCTCAAATAAGTATACTTATAAATAATTAACAAATACTTCCCCATATTATACTTGTCGTATTTCCATAACAATAGTAACCAACTCACATTGTGCATGGCAACATCTCAACGCAACTGTAACACCTCAGAAACCAAACTTAGAACTTTCAGCAGAAAACTAGCAGAACTAGGTGAACCACGACAGGGTTCATGGACCGTGAAAGGGACCAGGGTCCGTTGACCTGTCCGTGGACTCACACCAGCCCAAAAGTGGTGGACCACTGGACCCTTCACGGGATGTGGACCACCAAGTTGAGCCAGTATAGCCCTTAACCCAGGTAAAGGCCCACGAGGACTTTCACAGTCCGTGATCCTTCACACAGTGCTTGAAGTGGACCATAGAGGGAAGGCTCAGTAACCTGCAACTACTGGCCAAGGACCACGACCAGCTTGACGGTATATGGTCCCTGTGATGGTCCGGCATAAAGCCATTGCTAAGCCCCATCAAAATTTTAAGTAGGGTCATTTTGGTATTTTCCCCTATGCGCTAGACACCTAAACTACATCGTTTAACCCCTAAACTACATCGTTATGGTAAGTTTGAGCCTAGTAACTTAATCAGAACTTACCCTAATCGATCATTCACCTAAATCATTCAAACTTTATAGCAAAAGAGGGAGAAAAAGGCACCAATTTTCCTCAAGAACATCAATATGGTTTTTTCTTCAATTCCAGCCCTAAAATTGAAATATATCTCCGTGAATTTCATCACCAGGTATGTGGGATTTTACTAGAGGGTTCCTTTCACCCATTAGGTCCCTAGAATTCAATAAGATTCTTTATTCCCTCCATACTATCTAGACCTAGGGTTTCTAGAATTTCAGCAAATTACTATGATTTAGTTATTGTAACGTTCTTAATCAGATTATCATGTCTTAATATTGTTTTTGCGTAGATTATTGAATAAACGCAGAACCCTAGTTGTATAGTTCTTTCAGTTCATGAATTACACTAGCAAGGGCAGATAAACAGATATACATGCCTCAGTTTTCTAATGTTTCATTTTCAGAAATTAAGGTTGCGTTTTCAGATTTGCATGTCTGATTATAGAGCTATCCAGTTTACTTTTGTTATGTTATAATTTACACCTATTCAGTTGGGAGTAGGCTTTATACCGAGTTAGACTAGGGTCAGTCACCCTCAAAGTCCCAGAACTACATGCCCCCATAGGTTAATAAGTCCCCTCTGTGGGCATCACTTTAGTGATCACGCTAGTTATGCCTTTATACTTTTGGCAGGGTATATTGGGTCCTCTAGATGGGGAGTATACATCGGACTCTACTCTTGGCTCACGTGGTTTTATGTCGGTTATTAGTAGCTCCCATAGTCAGATTCAATTGCATTGACCAGGTTACCAGTTACAGTTCAGCATCCAGTTTCAGCATGTTATAAACTTTGTCATTGCATTCAGCAGTTCATATTCAGTATTTTCAGTATAGTTATCATGCTCATCTTATATAATTTCTCAGTATGATTTGTTCAGTTATGTATATTGTTCAGCTTATTTCTATCATGCATGCTCAGTACCTTTCAAGTACTGAAGCATACATTGCGCTACATCTTCTCGTGATGTAGGTTTAGGTCCTCAGTATTCAAATCACGCATAGATCAGTTCTCGATCTCCAGTTCAGCAACTTTGGTGGTGAGTCCTCATTCTTCGAGGACGATTGACATGTTATCTTTCTACTTTCAGTCTTCTAGTTTCAGTTTTGCTATAGTTAGCTAGGGCATGTCCCAACATCTGTAATCAGAAGAGGCTTTTATTCAGACATGGTTAGATTCAGTTTTAGTTTATGAGTTTGATCTTACAGATTTCATTAAACTCAGTTTTATACATTTAGACTTAGAATGGGTATTATCCATCATTTTAGTTATATGATGTTTTAAGCTTCCACATAGTATTTTCTCATTTTAGTTATCTTAGAATGCTTATGATATGCCAGCAGGATTAGTTTGGGATCACTCATTATCCTAGGTTCCGTGTTTAAGCCCTGGGGGTAGCTTCGGGTGTGACAAACTTAGTGTTACAGCACTAGGTTTAAAATTCCTAGGCTGTCTGAAAAGCAACACTAAGTAGAGTCCTTTTCATGGGTGTGGAGTGGACCATATCTAATGAGAAGGAGGCTGCAAAGTGTTTTAGGAAAACTCCACTTTCTAGTTACTCCTATTGTGCGTAAGGTATGATCTAACTTCTCATTTCAGATAATGCCTCCACGTAGAGCTTACCCGAGGAATGCTAATGCATGCAACGCTAACGCAACTCTTCTAGTCCTCGATGAGGAAGTTTTAAATATAGAGTTTCAGAACGCCATTCAATTATTGGCCCAGAGTGTAGCTAACCCTAACAATTAGTAGGTTCCAATTCCTGCAAATGGTGGTGGATCAGTGGCAGCCAGGGTTCGTGATTTTGTTAGGATGAATCCACCGGAATTTCTAGCGTCGCATGTTGGTGAGGATCCCTAGAACTTCATAAATGAAGTCAAGAAGATCTTTGGAGTGAAGCAAGTGACTCGAAATGATAGGGTAGAGTTGGTGTCGTACCAGCTCAAGGATGTAGCTCACTTCAGGTTTACTCAATGGAAGGAAAGCAAGGGTAGAAATTCTGCTCCTATGACTCAGGAGTGTTTTTCCAAAGATTTTCTGGATAGGTTCTTTCTGAAAGAGTTGAGAGAGGCGAAAGCTCAGGAGTTCATGAATTTGAGGCAAGGTTCTATGATAGTCCAAGAGTATGAAATTAAGTTCACCCAGCTCTCTCCAGGTATGCTCCTCACATGGTTGCTGATTCTAGGTGAGTAAGTTTCTATTTGGGGTATCCGACTTGGTGAGAACAGAGTGTAGAAATTCTATGTTGCTGGAAGATATGAACATCTGTAGGCTCCTGACTCATGCTCAGCATATTGAGGGAGATAAGATTAAGGAACATGCTAAAGATAATAAGAAGGCTAGGACAAACAACTATGATTATTCTCAAAAGAAATCGGTTGGTGGAAATCGTTCGCAGTTTCAACAAAGGTCTGCAGCTCCAACACCTTCATCAACTAGTTTTCCATCCTCAAGGTTTTGACAGGATCAGAAGGGTAGGGCATCATGCTCTAAGTCTTAAGGGAGTGTTTCAGGTACCAGAACCTACCCAACTTGTCCAAAGTGTGGTAAGAACCATCCGGGCGAGTGCGTTATAGGAATGGAAGGATGTCTTGGGTGTGGTCAGTCTAGTCACAGGTTGAGAGATTGTCCTTCTTCTAAGCAGGGTCAATGCGGTAATATTGGTAGGGCATAGTCTACAACTTCAGCAGCACCAGCAGGTCACCCGACTCAGCTGGGTAACTCATCTGGTACAGGTGGCGGTCAGCGCCAAAATAGGTTGTATACTCTTCAGGCTTGCCAGGACCAGGAAGATTCTCCTGATGTAGTAACTGGTAGGTGACCAGTATTTAACTTAGATGCTTATGCTTTGTCAGATCCAGGTGGTATTCTTTCCTTTGTAACTTCTTATATAGTAGTCAACTTTGATTTTAGTCAAGAAACTCTTTCAGAACCCTTCTCAGTATCTACTCTAGTTAGTGACCCACTTATAGCAAGACGGGTATACAGAAATCGCCCCGTCATAGTCTTTCAAAAAGTCACCTCAACAAATCTTGTAGAGTTAGAAATGGTAGACTTTCAAATCATTCTACGCAAGGATTGGTTACATTCCTGTTATGTCTGAGTCGATTCTAGAACTAGGATCGTTCCTTTTCAGTTTCCAAGAGAACCAGTCTTAAATTGGAAGTGTAGTAACTCAGTGCCTATGGTTCGATTCATTTCTTACCTTAAGGACAAAAATATGATCTTTAAAGGGTATCTCTATCATCTAGTTTAGGTTAAGGATTCAAGCTCTGAAACTCCAATTCTTGAGTCAATTCCAATAGTAAATAAGTTCCCAAAAGTGTCTCCAGAAGATCTTCCCAGAGTTCCTCTCTAAAGGGAAATCAACTTCGGAATTGATCTCTTTCTAAATACCCAGCCTATTTATGTTCCTCCTTATAGAATGGATCCAGCTGAGCTTAAGGAAATGAAAGAGTAGTTGAAATACCTTCTAGATAAGGGTTTCATCAGACCTAGTATTTCCCTATGGGGTGAACCAGTGTTGTTCGTGAAAAAGAAAGATGGTTCTCTCACAATGTGCATTGACTATCAGCAGTTGAACAAAGTCACAATCAAGAATAAGTACCCTATCCCCAATATTGATGACTTGTTTGACCAATTTCAGGGTGCTAGTCATTTCTCAAAGATAGACCTCAGATTCGGTTATCATCAGCTCAGAGTCAAAGATAGTGGCATTCAAAAAACAACCTTCAGAACTCGGTATGGTCATTATGAATTTGTAATTATGTCATTTGGACAAACCAATGCTCCCACAGCTTTCATAGATTTGATGAATAGAGTTTTCAAGCAGTATTTGGACTTCTTCGTTATCGTCTTTATTGATGATATCCTCATTTACCGTAGGAATGAGGAAGAACATGCGACTCATTTGAGGGTTGTCCTACAAACTCTCAAACATCGCCAGTTATTCGCTAAGTTTAGCAAATGTCAGTTTTGATTGCAATCAGTTGCTTTCCTTGGGTATATTGTGTATGTTGAAGGGATTTGAGTGGATTCTCAGAAAATAAAAGCAGTGAAACAATGGCCCAGACCTACCTCTCTTACAAATATCAGAAGTTTCTTGGGTTTGGCTGGTTATTACAAAAGGTTCGTTGAAGGATTTTCATCCATAGCTTCTTCATTGACTAAGTTGACTTCGAAAAAGGTTAAGTTTCAGTGGTCAGATGATTGTGAGAAGGGCTTCTTAGAACTGAAAATTAGGTTGACTACAACTCCTGTTTTAACTCTACTAGAGGATTCATACGGTTATGTGATCTATTGTGATGCGTCTAGAGTTGGCCTAGGTTGTGTGTTCATGCAGTGATGTAAGGTTATAGCTTATGCTTCTAGACAGCTTAACGTGCATGCAAAGAACTCTCTGATTCATTACCTTAAGCTTGCAACTGTAGTAGTTCCCCTTAAGATTTGGAGACACTACCTGTATAGAGTTCATGTAGATGTGTTCACAAACCATAAGAGCCTTCAATATCTATTCACCCAAAAATAGTTGAATCTTCGCTAGAGGAGATGTCTTGAGTTCCTCAAAGATTATGATATGAATATGCTTTATCATCTTGGTAAGGCCAATGTAGTAGCAGATGTTCTTAGCAGACTAGCTATGAGTAGTGTAGCAAATGTTGAGGAAGAAAGAAAAGAACTAGCAAAAGATGTTTACAGGCATGCTTACTTGGGAGTTCACCTTATGAGCATCTTATATGGTGGTATAAAGTTTAGAATGGGTCAAAATCTTCGTTGGTAGTGGAGGTTAAGGAAAAGCAAGACAGTGATACAATATTAATTCAATTGAAGGGTGCAGTTCATCAGTAGAGAGTTGAAGTTTCTACCAAGGGAGAGATGGTGTGCTTCGCTATCAGGGTCGTTTATGTGTTCCTAAGGTGGGTGAGTCTAGACAATAGATTCTTGCAGAAGCCCATAACTCCAGGTATTCTATTCATCCAGGCGCCACTAAGATGTACTGTGATCTGCGGGATGTCTTTTGATGGAATGGTATGAAAAGGGATATAGCAGATTTTGTGGCTAACTATCCTAATTGTCAGCAAGTAAAGGTAGAACATCATAAATCAGGAGGTATGATTCAAGAGATTAACATTCCTACATAGAAATAGGAAGTGATCCACATGCACTTCATTACAGGTTTACCTCGTACCTGTAGACAATATGACTCCATTTGGGTGATAGTTGACAAAGTTACTAAGACTGCACACTTTACTATGGATTCGGTGGAGGACTACTCCAAGCTTTATATTAATGAGATAATTAGGGTGCATGGGGTTCCTTTGTCTATCATCTCACATAGAGGTCCTCAATTTACCTCTCATTTTTGGAAGTCTTTTCAGAAAGGTCTTGGTACTCAGGTTAATCTTAACACAACATTTCATCCACAGACTGATGGGCATGCAGAGCGTACCATTCAGACCTTAGAGGACATGTTAAGAGTTTGCATGATCGACTTCAAGGGTAGTTGGGATGATCACCTTCCTCTTATAGAGTTCACTTACAATAATAGTTACCATTCCAGCATTAAGATGGCCCCTCATGAAGCATTGTATGGGTGTAGATGTAGATCTCCAATTGGTTGGTTTGAATTAGGTGAAGCAGCCTTGATACGACCAAATTCAGTTCATGATGCGATGAAAAAAGTTCAGCTCATTAGAGATAGACTTAAGACATCCTAGAGTCGCCAGAAGTCCTATGCAGATGTAAGGAGAAGGTACTTGGAGTTCTAAATTGATGATTAGATTTTCCAAAAAATGTCACCTATGAAGGGGATGATGAGATTTGGAAAGAAAGGGAAGTTCAGTCCTAGATATGTAGGCCCTTACAAGATCTTGAAAAGGGTTGACAAAGTGGCTTATGAGTTAAAGTTACCAGCACAACTAGCAGCAGTACATCCAATTTTTCACATTTCTATTTTACCTTTAGAAACTGTGCTTGTGAAGGAAGTCTCACATATGAAGTGGTACCAATTTAAATTCTTGATCGTCAGGTTTGAAGGTTGAGAAACAAAGAGGTCTTTTCAGTTAAGGCTTTGTGGAGGAGTCAGTCCGTAGAGAGAGCTTCTTGGGAAGCAGAAATAGCCATGAAGGCTAAGTATCCTCATCTGTGGATAATCAACTACAGCCCTCCCTAGAGAATCCCTAGAAAATCAGCTAAGGGTTGGGCCACGCTAGGACCTACAGACCGTAGGTCAGACCACGATCCGTGGTCCAGGGCCGTAGGTCAGACCTTAGGTTTTCAGCCCCAAACGTCTACCGACGGTTGACCAGCACGGACCATTGGTCCCATCCATCAGTGGCCCAGAGAATTTTTAAGTCAGGGGTCTTTTGGTCTTTTCCTTATGCGTTGGACCCCTTAACTACTTCGTTTAACCCCCAAACTACGTAGTTTTGGTCCGTTTAAGCCTAGCAACATTATTATAACTTACCCTAATCAACTCATTCTCCAAAAAAATCATGAAGTTGAAAGAAAGAAAGGAGAAAGAGTTGACCAAGCCCTAGTCCAAGAACACAATAGGTTTCCATCAGTTTCTGCAACGAAATCGAAAGATTTCTCCGTGGAATTCGTCACCAGGTATGTGGGATTTCACTAGTGAGTTCCTTTCGCCCATTAGGTCCCTAGTTTTTAGTCAGATTCTTGATTCCCCTAATATTATCTAGACCTAGGGTTTCTTGAATGTTAGAATTTGTTGGGTTTTAGCTATTAGAATGATCCAAATCATATTATCATGAATTCAACATTGTTTTGTGTAGCTTCTTTCATAAATTCAGAACCCTAGCTTTGTAGTTCTTCTAGTTCATAAATTACATATGCTAGGTCAGATAATTTAGATATACATGCCTCAATTTTTGAATGTTTCATTACCAGTATATTAATGTTGCATATTCAGTTAACATGTGAGTTTTGACCTATCTAGTATTATAGAAATTCAGTCATAAAAATGTTAATCACATAATTAATTGGGAGAATCTAAATACCAAATGGACTAGGGTCAGTCATCCTCATAGTCCCTGAACTGCATGCCCTATAGGTAAGTCCCCTCTGTGGGCATTATACTTAGTGATCACGTCAGTCATGCCTCTATACCTCTAGCAGTGTATATTGGGTCCTCTCGATGGGGCATATACATCGAACTCCAGATTTAGCTCATGTGGTTTTATGTCGATTATTAGTAGCTCCCTTACAGTTTAGTCAGATTCTATTCCATTGACTATGTCATAAGTTATAGTTAGATTTCAGTCTCAGCATGCTATAGAATTTGTCATTGCATTCAGTTATTTCATGTTCAGTATTCTGCTTATCTCTTATCATTTCTCAAATTTATGCTTTGATTCTGTTATGATTATTGTTCAGCTTTATTCTATCATGCATGCTCAGTACCTTTCAAGTACTGACGCATACTCTGCGCTGCATCTTCTCCAGATGTAGGTTCAGGTTCTCAGCTTCAAGATCACGCATAAATCGATTCCCAATCTTCAGTTCAGCAGCATCAGTGGTGAGTCCTAATTCTTCGAGGACTAGTGACATGATTATGTTTATTTGCTTTTAGCTTTGGTTTCAGTTTTTGCTAGATCTTGCTAGGGCATGTCCCAATATTTCTAGTCAGTAGAGACTTTTTTCAGACATAGTTAGTTTCAGTGTTAGCGTTCGAGTTTGACTTTTCAGTTGTATTTCAAACTCCCAATTTTCATTTATTTAGATAGTATATGGGTATTCCCTATCATTTCAGATTATCATATGATTTAGCTTCTGCACAATATTTATTAATTCATTTTACTTTAGTATGCTTATGCCAGCAGTGTTAGCTTGGGGTCACTCTTGATCCTAGATCCTGTGTCCACGTCAAGGGGGTAGCCCCGTGGTGTGACAAACTTGGTATCAGAGCATTAGCTTTAAGAGTCCTAGGATGTAGGAAAAGGCGCACTAAAGTAGAGTCCTTTTCATGGGTGTGAAGTGCACCACATCTAATGAGAGGGAGGCTGTGAAGTGTTTTACGAAAACTTCACTATCTTTGTTACTCTTATCGTGCGTGAGATATCATCCAATATCCTCGTTCGAATCCATCGTTATGCACTTAGGATTATGCCTCCTCATAGAGCTCACACATGGATTGCTAATTCACCCAATGTTAACGCAGTTCCTCTAGTCCCAGACCATGAGGTTTCAAACATAGAATTTCAGAATGCGATTCAGCTTTTGGCTCAGAGTATGACCAACCAGAACATTCAGCAGGTTCCAGTTCCTACTAATAGAAATGGTGGATCAGTGGCAACTAGAGTTTGAGATTTTGTTAGGATGAATCCACCTGAGATTTTAGGGTTGCAAGTTGGTGAGGACCCACAAAATTTCATTGATCAGGTTAAGAAAATATTTGGACTGATGCAAGTGACTGGTAGTGATAGGGTGGAATTGGCATCCTACCAGCTTAAGGATGTGGCTCACTTAGTAGAAAGACAACAGGGACTACTCTTTCCTTTGTAACTCCTTATATAGTAGTCCACTTCAATGTTAGTCCAAAAACTCTCTCAGAACCCTTCTCAGTCTCTACTCCAGTCGGTGACCCAGTTTTAGCTAGACGGGTATACAAAAATTTCCCTGCCAAAGTCTCCCAGAAAGTCACCTTAGCAGATCTTGTAGAGTTAGAAATGGAAGATTTCGATATCATTCTAGGCATGGATTAGTTACATTCCTATTATGCCTTAGTCGATTGTAGAACTCAGATTGTTCATTTTATGTTTCCAGATGAACCAATCTTAGAATGGAAAGATAGTAACTTAGCGCCTATGGGTTGATTAATTTCTTACCTTAAGGCTAGAAAGATCATCTCTAAGTGTTATCCTATCATCTAGTTTGGTTTAAGGATTCAAGCTCCAAAACCCCAACTCTTGAGTCCATTCCTGAAGATAATGGGTTTCCAGAAGATCTCCCTGGAGTTCCTCCCGCAAAGGAAATCGACTTCAGAATTGAGCTTTTTCTAGATACCCAGCCTATTTCTATTCCTCCTTATAGAATGGCTCCAACTGAGCTTAAGGAATTGAAAGAACAGTTGAAAGACCTTCTAGATAAGAACTTCATCAAACCTAGTATTTCCCTATGGGGTGTGCCAGTATTGTTTGTGAAGAAGAAAGATGGCTCTCTCAGGATGTGCATCGACTATAGACAGTTGAACAAGGTCACAATCAAGAACAAGTATCCCATCCCCATGATTGATGACTTGTTTGACCAACTTTAGGGTGATAGTCATTTCTCAAAGATAGACCTCATATCTAGTTATCGTCATCTTAGAGTCACAGATAGTGACATCCCGTAAACAACCTTCAGAACTCGATATGTTCATTATGAATTTGTTGTTTTGTCATTTGGACTAACCAATGCTCCTACAACTTTCATGGATTTGATGTACATAGTGTGCAAGGTGTATTTGGACTTGTTCGTTATCATCTTCATCGATGATATCCTCATTTACTCTAGGGAAGAGAAGAACATGCGAATCATTTGAGGGTTGTCCCGCAAACTCTCAAAAATCGCCAATTATTCACCAAGTTTAGCAAATGTGAGTTTTGGTTGCAATCCGTTACTTTTAATGGACATATTGTGTCTAGTGAAGGGATTCAAGTGGATTCCCAGAAAATAGAAGCAGTGAAACAATGGCCCAGACCTACCTCTGCCACATATATCAGAAGTTTCTTGGGTCTAGCGGGTTATTACAGAAGGTTCATGAAGGGATTTTCATCCATAACCTCTCCATTGACTAAGTTGACTCAGAAAAAGGTTAAGTTTCAGGGTTCAGATGATTGTGAGAAAAGCTTTGTAGAATTGAAAACTAGGTTGACTACAACTTCAGTTTTTGACTCTACCAGAGTGTTCAAATGGTTATGTTATCTATTGTGATGCATCCAGAATCGGCCTAAGTTATGTATTGATGCAACGAGGTTAGGTTATAGATTATGGTTCTAGACAACTTAAGGTGCATGAGAAGAACTACCTAACTCATGACCTTGAGCTTGCAGCAGTGGTGTTTGCACTTAAGATTTGGAAACATTACTTGCATGGTGTTCACGTAGATGTGTTCACATACCATAAGAGTCTTTTGTATGTGTTCACCTAGAAAGAGTTGAATCTTCGCTAGAGGAGATGGCTTGAATTTCTCAACGATTATGATATCAGTGTGCATTGCCATCCTGGTAAGGCCAATGTAGTAGCAGATACCCATAGCAGACTATCTATAGGTAGTGTAGCACATGTTGAGTAAGAAATGAAGGAACTAACAAAAGATGTTCACAGACTTTCTTGCTTAAGAGTTTGACTTATGAGCATATCAGATGGTAGTGTAACAGTTTAGAATGGGTCTGAATCTTCATTGGTAGTGGAGGTTAAGGAAAAGCAAGACACTGATCCGATATTGGTTCAACTAATGGGTACATTCCATCAGTAGCAGAGATTTGAGGTTTTATCCCAAGGGGGAAATGGTGTGCTTCGCTATCAGGGTCGATTATGTGTTCCTAAGGTTGGTGATTGAGGCAGCAAATTCTGGCAGAAGCCCATAACTCCAGGTATTCTATTCATCCAGGCGCCACTAAGATGTACCATGATTTGCTGGAAGTCTTTTGGTGGAATGGAATGAAGAGGGATATAGCATATTTTGTGCCTAAGTGCTACAATTGTCAGCAAGTGAAGGTAGAACATCAGAAACTAGGAGGTATGATTCAAGAGATCAACATTCCTGCTTGGAAGTGGGAAGTGATCAAGATGGACTTCATTACAAGTTTACCTCGTACTCGCAGACAATATTTGGTTGATAGTTGACAGAGTTACTAAGTCTGCGCACTTTTTGGCTGTTAGGACTGCAGATTCGACAGAGGACTATGCCAAGCTTTACATTAATGAGATAGTCAGGTTGCATGGGGTTCCTTTGTCCATCATTTCAGATAGAGGTCCCCAGTTTGCCTCTCATTTCTGGAAGTCATTTCAGAAATGTCTTGGTTCTCAAGATAATCTTAGAATAACATTTCATCCATAGACGAATGGTTTGGCATAGCGTACCATTCATACCTTAGAAGATATATTGAGAGATTTTGTGATCAACTTCAAAGGTAGTTGGGATGATCACCTTCCCCTTATAGAGTTCACCTATAATAATAGTTATCATTCCAACATTCAGATGGCCTCTTATGAGGCATTGTATAGGCGTAGATGTAGATCTACAGTTGGATGGTTTGAAATAAGTGAAGCATCCTTTATAGGGGCAGATTGATGCTATGAAAAAAGTGCAGCTCATTAGAGATAGACTTAACACAGCCTAGAGTCGCCAAAAGTTTTATGCAGACGTAAGGAGAAGGGACTTAGAGTTCCAAGTTGATGATTGGGTTTTCCTGAAAGTGTCGCCTATGTAGGGGGTGATGAGATATGGCAAGAAATGGAAGCTTAGTCCTAGATATGTAGGCCCTTAAAAGATCTTGAAAAGAGTTGGTAAAATGGCTTATGAGTTAGTGTTGCCAGCAGAACTAGCAGTAGTGCATCCGGCCTTCCACATTTCGTTGTGAATAAGTGTGTGGTGATCCAACATCTGTAGTACCACTGGAAAGTGTGGTTGTGAAGGATAGTCTCAATTATGAGGATGTGCCAGTTGAGATTCTTGATCGTCGGGCTCGAATGTTAAGAAACAAAGAAGTCACTTCAATTCAGGTTTTGTGGAGGAGTCAGTCCGTAGAGGCAGCTACTTGGGAAGCAAAATCAACCATGAAGGCCAAGTATCCTCATCTCTTTCCTTCCGATTCTATTGCAGCTTGAGGTAATAGTTCCTCTTCAGTTTTTCAGTCATTCATGCGTAGCTTCAGTCTTAGTATCTTGTTTCTTCAGTTTGTACTTGCATTTGAAGCGTATTTGCATGTTCTTGGAACTTAGTTCAGTGAGAAATCAGTTTCTAGAGTTCGGTGGTAGGGTTTGCAGCTCTTTCCCTCCATTTTTAGCTAGTTTATTCTTCATTCAAGGACAAATGTTTCCAAGGGGCAGATAATGTAGCACCCCCTATCCGAAAACAAATAAAATAACTGATTTCCAGAAACTGTAGGTTCAACCCACGGTTGCCACCCACGGACTGTAGGGTGACCCACGGCCATGCTGGTTGTCTGTGGATGGCCACCTGCAGCTCTCCCAAAAAAAGCCCCAGAAAATCAGCTAAGGGTCAGGCCACGCCAAGACCTACGGACCGTAGGTCAGACCACGGTCCGTGGTCTAGGGCTGTAGGTCAGACCCAAGGTTTTCAGCCCGATACGTCAATCGACGATTGACCAGCACGAACCGTCGGTCCAGCCACGGTCTGTCGGTGGCCTCGATAGTTTTTAAGTTGGTGGTCTTTTCCTTATGCGTTGGACCCCTAAACTATGTCGTTTAACCCCTAAACTACATAGTTTTGGTCAGTTTAAGCCTAGCAACTTATTTAGAACTTACCCTAGTCAACTCATTCTCCGAAAAATTCATCAAGTTGAACGAAAGAAAGGAGAAAGAGTCGACCAAGCCCTAGTCCAATAACGCAACAGGTTTCCATCAGTTTCAGCCCCGAAATCAAAATATTTCCCCGTGGAATTCATCAGCAGGTATGTGGGATTTCACTAGTGAGTTCCTTTTGCCCATTAGGTCCCTAGTTTTCAGTTAGATTCTTGATTCCCTCAATATTATCTTGACCTAGGGTTTCTTGAATGTTAGAAATTGTTGGGTTTTAGCTGCTAGAATGATCCAAATCAGATTATCATGAATTCAACATCGTTTTGTGTAGATTCTTTCATAAATTCAAAACCCTAGCTTGGTAGTTCTTCTAGTTCATGAATTACACTTCCTAGGTCAGATAATTCAAATATTCATGCCTCAGGTTTGAATGTTTCATTACTAGTATATTAATGTTGCATTTTCAGTTAGCATGTCAGTTTTGAGCTTTTATGTATTAGAAAAATCTAGTCATAAAATGTTAATTACATAATCAAATCGGAGAAGCTTAATACCGAGTGGACTAGGTTCAGTCACCATCATAGTCCTAGAACTACGTGCCCATAGGTAAGTCCCCTCTGTGGGCATTATACTTAGTGATCACGTCAGTCATGCCTCTATACCTCTGGCTGGGTATATTGGGTCCTCTCGATGGGGCATATACATCGGAATCCACATTTAGCTCATGTGGTTTTATATCAGTTATTAGTAGCTCTCTTAGACTTAAGTCAGATTCTGTTGCATTAACCATGCCATCAGTTATAGTAAGATTTGAGTCTCAATATGTTATAGATTTGGTCATTGCATTTAGTTATTTCATGTTCAGTATTCTTAGTGTAGTATTATGCTTATCTCTTTTCATTGCTCAGATATATGCTTTGATTCAGTTATGATTATTGTTCAACTTTATTTTATCCTGCATGCTCAATACCTTTCAAGTACTGACGCATACTATGCACTACATCTTATCGTGATATAGGTTCAGGTTCTCAGCTTCCAGATCACACATATATCAGTTCAGCAGCATTAGTGGTGAGTCCTCATTCTTCGAGGACGAGTAACATGATTATATTTCTTTGCTTTTAGCTTTAGTTTTACTTTTTGCTAGATCTATCTGGGGCATGTCCCAACATTTCTAGTCAGTAGAGGCTTCATTTCAGACATAGTTAGTTTCAGCTTTAGCGTTCGAGTTTGACTTTTCAGTTGTATTTCAAACTCCCAGTTTTCTTTTATTCAGATAGTATATGGGTATTCCCCATCATTTCAGATTATCATATGATTTAGCTTCCGCATAGTATTTATTGATTCAGTTTATTTTAGTATGCTTATGATATGCCAACAGGGTTAGCTTGGGGTCACTCGTGAAACTAGGTCCCGTGCCCACGTCCAGGATGTAGCCTCGGGGGATTACAATGTTCCCTTAGTTATACTTGCATTTTCAGCGTATTTGGATGTTCATGGAACTTAGTTCAGTTAGATTTTAGTTTTCAGTACTTATTGGTAGGGTTTGCTGCTCTTTCCCTCCATACACAACTAGCTTGGGCTTCATTCGAGGACGAATGTTCCCAAGGGGGAGATATTGTAATACCTCGGAAATCAAACTTAAAACTTTTAGGAGAAACCCAACAGAGCCTGGTGAACGACGACAGGGTTCACTAACCGTGTAAGGGACCACGCTACGTCGACCTGTCCGTGGACTCATACCAGCCCAGAAGTGGTGGACCACTGGATGCTTCACACACCGTGGACCACCACACGAGTCGTGGTGGCTTATTTTTTGTGAGCCAGTATAGCCCCTAACCCAGGTGAAGGACCATGAGGACCTTCACAGTCCATGAAGTGGACCATAAAGGGAAGGCCTAGAAATCTGCAGCTACTGGCCAAGGACCACCATCAGCTTGACGGTCTGTGGTCCCTGTGACGTTCCGTCATAGGCCCTGTGGTCAACTCTGTCAAATATTTAAGTAGGGTTATTTTGGTCTTTTCCCCTATGTGTTGGACACCTAAACTACGTCGTTTAACCCCTAAACTACGTCATTTTTGTCAGTTTGAGCCTAGTAACTTAATCCGAACTTACCCTAATCGATCATTCACCTAAATCATTCAAACTTACAGAAAATGAGGGAGAAAGAGGTACCAGTTTTCCTCAAGAACAATAACAAGGTTTTCTTCAGATCCAGCCTCGAAATCAAAAGATATTTTTGTGAATTTCATCACTAGGAATGTGGGATTTCACTAGTGGGCTCCTTTCATCCATTAGGTCCCTAGAATTCAGTCAGATTCTTGATTCCTTCCATACTATCTAGACCTAGGGTTTCTAGAATTTCAGCAAATTACTATGATTTAGTTATTGTAATGTTCTTACTTAGATTATCATGTCTTAGTATTGTTTTTGCATAGATTCTTACATAAACTCAGAACCCTAGTTTTGTAGTTCTTTTAGTTCATGAATAACACTAGCTAGGACAGATAAACAGATTTACATGCCTCGGTTTTCTAATGTTTCATTATAAGAAATTAATGTTGCATTTTCAAATTTGCATGTCAGATTATTGAGCTATCCAGTTTACTTTAGTTATGTTATAATTTACACCTATTCAGTTGGGAGTAGGCTTTATACTGAGTTGGACTAGGGTCAGTCATCCTCAAAGTCCCAGAACTATGTGCCCCTGTAGGTTTATAAGTCCCCTCTGTGGGCATCAGTTTAGTGATCACGCCAGTCACGCTTCTATACCTCTGGCATTGTATATTAGGTCCTCTCGATGGGGTGTATATATCAGACTCCACATTTAGCTTAAGTGGTTTTATGTCGGTTATTAGTAGCTCCCACATTCAGATTCTATTGCATTGACCAGGTTACAAGTTACAGCTCCACATCCAGTTTCAACATGTTATAAACTTGGTCATTGCATTCAGTAGTTCATATTCAGTAGTTTCAGTATAGTTATCATGCTCATTTTATATCATTGCTCAGTATGCTTTGTTCAGTTATGTATATTGTTCAGCTTATTTCTATCCTGCATGCTTAGTACCTTTCACGTACTGGTGCATACTCTGCGCTACATCTTCTCGTGATATAGGTTCAAGTCCTCAGCACTCAGATCACGCATAGATCGGTTCCCGATCTCCAGTTCAACTACATCAGTGGTAAGTCCTCATTCTTCGAGGACGATTGGCATGTTATCTTTCTACTTTCAGTCTTTTACTTTCAGTTTTGCTACAGTTAGCTGGGGTATGTGCCAAAATCTCTAATCAGTAGAGGCTTTTATTCAGACATAGTTAGATTCAGTTTTAGTTTCTGAGATTGATTTTTTAGTTGTCATTAAACTAAGTTTTATATATTCAAACTTATAATGGGTGCTCCCATCATTTCAGTTATATGATATTTTAAGCTTCCGCACAGTATTTTCTCATTTCAATTATCTTAATATGCTTATGATATGCCAGCAGGATTAGCTTGGGGTCACTCGTGATCCTAGGTCCCGTGTTTATGCCATACGGATATGTCACGCCCCGAAATAAGGGCGTAACTGGCACTCGATACCCTAAAACATCGAGTTACCCATTGAAACATACTAACTAAACCAAACTGGTGAGGCAAAAATATTGGGCAGCACAACCTCTAAAAAGTGAAGCCTGGACCCAGAGGTCATGACCTGAAAGAGAATAACCATACAAACAATGGTAGACAAACCATAAAAATAGATAAAGATGTACTATCTAGCCGACGAGGCCACAACCGAAAATATACCTTCTTACACACACACCTATATATGCATGCCAAGACTATTGGCTGGAGGTTGAAACATACAAAAAAGAAAACCCAGAATATTGTGTCCACAATTGCCTCTATGTGTGACATAAGCACTGTCGGGACAAGGCCCCGACTATACCCAAACTGTACAACAAAAGTAAACATCCTCTAATAGCCCAGGATAAGATGGAGCTTACTAACTCACAGCTGAACCTGAATCCTAGCGGGTGGGTCGATTAGAGTCTCTGCCTGTACTTACTCGCACAAAACAAAAAGTAGTGTCCCCAGGCAAAGGGACATTAGTACGAATAAAAATGTACTGGTATGTAAAGCAAAAAGTAAAATCGTAAACATTTACCGTAAAAGGGTAATAGAGATACCACCTGAACTGAAACCTAAATAATCTCCATGGCTGACCTTTAGCCCCCTACTACTTAAATATGCATGGTATGCTCGTATAATCGTATGTCGTGAATACATATTAATATATATAGATGCAAACGCATGACATACCCAACCAAATGCTAGCAATGGTGGTGCTTTCCGGTAGCGAACCGACATCATATTCGCCAACTTGTGGCCATCTGTGTCTCATACGTATAAATATAGGCAATAGGCCCCATACCTCCCGATTATAGCTCGGGAGTAGAATGCATAGCATGTCATGTCATGGATTTATAACACCTATGAGTTATTGTTGTCATGTTGCCAATCTTGGCCCATTTGTAGTCTTGTTCTCATAACCCCATAATCACTTTCGTATAACATATAACAATCTCATGGAACTTGATATGTTCTTCCAAATAAGCTTGAAAAGTTAACTCGAATTTATAAGGATAACCTAACCTTGTTGATATTCATAACAAGTTTAAGGTGACTTACTTAGTTCCTAACTTGGTTCCTAGATAATTTATAAAAGAAATATTTCAAAAACCAAGTGTTCTAATAGTTTACATTTAAATTATATTTGAGAGTTTTGAAGGTCGTGAGCTACTTTAAAGTTTTTCTTTAATAATAACCTTAGTGGAGAAAGAGGGT
>JAJOOB010025316.1:0-32282 GCA_029582485.1 Solanum tarapatanum | reverse complement strand
AAGGTGCGGGGTGAAATTCTCTAGATGCCGGACCAAGGATTTAGAGATACCTAACTTATCACTTTGCATGTAATACACTAGAAAAGGATTACTATTATTAGGATTACCATGTTATGAGCTTATGGGGAACACATCCCTAGTTACTTTTAATAATCTGAATTTAAATAAATACTTAGTTCAAAACTATCTTTTTATTATTTTTAGTCCAATTTAAATCCCCCCATTTTTATATAATGACTATCGAGTTAAATATTTTCTATTGACAATATTCTTCCATATTCTCTGTGGAATCGACCTCGACTCATAGTTGGGTAAATATATTGCATATGATCGTTTATATTTCTTTTCAAGAGGTATATTCGAACGTTATCAAGTCTATGGTCATGGTTCTGGCAATGTCGACCAGATTCCTATTCTTCCTGTCAACAACACCATTTTGCTGAGGTGTCCTAGGAGCTAAAAAGTTATGATGAATTCTGTTTTCAGCACAAAAATTGTTAAACTTTCAAACTCAGTTCCATGATCAGACCTGATCCCTGCAATCTTGCAGTTCAGCTTTGTCCGAATCATTTTGAGAAAAAGCATCAGCACATCATATGTCTCATCCTTGGACTTAAGAAACATAGTGCAAGTGAACCTTGAATAATCATCCACAACCACCAAAATATAGTTTTTTCCAGGTCTACTTTGAATCTACACAGGCCCACACAAATCCATGTGGATTAACTCGAGAGGTTTTGATGAACTCATTGCCTCTTTGATTTGAATGATGATCTGGTCTGTTTGCCTTTGACACACGCATCACATATCTTGTCATCACTGAACTTCAGTCTTGGTAAGCCACGAACTAGGTCCCTGGAGATAAGTTTGTTTAGCAAAGAGGAACTCATATGACCAGTCTTCTATGCCATAAGTTAGCA
The DNA here is from genome assembly GCA_029582485.1 of Solanum tarapatanum. Classification (NCBI taxonomy): domain Eukaryota; kingdom Viridiplantae; phylum Streptophyta; class Magnoliopsida; order Solanales; family Solanaceae; genus Solanum; species Solanum tarapatanum. The sequence goes on along the minus strand of JAJOOB010025316.1, from coordinate 31,362 downwards.
TTTTCACTTTGGGCACTGAGACAAGTTATATCATCTCCTTGAGCAATATCCAGGTCAGCCACTTACATGTTCTTTCACCTTCTGGGTGTTAAAATCACCTCCTTTGTTGAAAAGTTAGTAACAATGCACTTTTCTGATAGAAATCTGACCTCATTACCTTTATAACATATTTGAGAGACACTGAGAAGACTATATTTCAGGTCACTCACATAGTACACATTCTCAATAGAGTGTTAAACCGATTTTCCAATTCTTCCAACACCAAGAATATACCCCTTCTTTCCATTTCCAAAAGAGACACCTCCACCTTGAAGTGCCTTGAGTGAGAGGAAGTTTTCAGTCTTTCTATTCATATGCTTTGAGCATCCACTTTCCATGAACTAGCACTGACTGCTACCTCCTCCACTCCCCTGCAACAAAGATTACGTTAGACGTAGGAACCCATTTTAATCTGAGTTCCCAGTAAGGAGATAGAGGCATAATGAGAGAACTTCTTGTCCAATGAGGCAGAATAGTCTTTCTCATGTTATAAGGTATAGGAATGGAAGCAGGTCCCTTGTTCTGAGTGACTTGCTGTCTGGAGTAGACTAAAAGTTTTTCTTAAGAGCTTTTCCAAGCTCGACAATCCTTCTTCAGATTACCATTGCGACCACAATGAAAGCATAACAAATTGTCAGACACAGACACAGACACATACTTGCTATGAGGATTATAAGGAGGACTGATGTTTAAGCTTCCTAAACTCTTCTCATTACTGTGACCCTGACTGGTAATGTTGGAGAGTAGTTTTGAGGAGGTAATCCATATCAGAGATTTTTTTCAGTTCTTCTCTGAGGCTGACTAGGTCCCTTTCTATCTGATCATTTCTATTCAAGGCCAAAGCAAGTCTGGTTTCAGCAGTATTCAAGCTAGTTTCTAGCTCAATTTTCAAGTTGTTATCCTTTCCCTTGCTTCTGCCACATTTCTCACTCACCGTCTTTAGTTTTTCTTTGAGTTCTAGATTTTTAGTCTCCAAAACTGTCAATTGTTCCTCCACAATAGACATATGATCAACCAAGGCTAAATATTCTTCATGAAAAATATCTAGGTTGTTGTTCTTCGAGTCCTTTTCAATTGTTAACTCAGTAATAGAGTCAATCAACACAACAACATGATTCCTCAACTTTCTAACAGATTAAACATTCAAGTTTTGTTTAAGGTCAGAAAGGGTTACCTCTTCCTCAACTTCTTCATCGTCAGATTTTTCCATGAAGGCAAAAATGGTATCAAACACATCTTCGTCGTCTTTAACAGCAAGCATGGATGCATCTTCAGGATGTTCTGACTCTTCTGATTCAGTTGAGGAATCACCCCAAACAACAAGAGCTTTCTACACAACATAGTCAGTTGCAACTTTTCTCCCTTTCTTATCAAGGATCGGGTCCCTTCCCTTGTCTTTATCTCCTCCAGGCCTTGGGTAGTCTCTATGTTCAACCTTATGCATGGGACAGTCTTTGATGAAGTGCCCTGGCTTTCCACACATGTGACATAAGTCGTTTGCATTTGCAGCCCTGCTAGAGTTCCCTCCTTTTCAAAAACCTCTATGTTTCCTCACTATTTTCTGAAATCTCCTAATGAGGTAGGCCATGTCCTCCTCTTCATCAGAGGTATCACTTGATGCCACCTTAAGAGCTACAGACTTATGTTTATTTACCCCATTCTTTGCCGCTTCTTGATTTCTGTTCATTTCATGTGTTTGAAGGTTTCCAATCAGGGCATCCATCGTCAACACCTTCAGGTCCTTGGCTTCAGTAATAACATCTGCCTTGCTTACCCACGACTTAGGAAGAATTCAAAGAATCTTCCTAACATGTTTATTTGGGTGAACAGGTTGTCCCAAACAATGTGGCTCATTAGTGATGGAGGAGAATCTAGTATGCATGTCATGGATTGTTTCTCTCTCTTTCACTATTAATTTCTCATACTGGGTAGTCAACATATCTACCTTTGACTCCTTCACTTGCTTCGTACCCTCATGAGCAACCTTGAGGCAGTCCCAAATTTTTTTTGCTGATTCACAGGCAGAAATGTGATTGTACTCTTCCGCACCTACACCACACACCACCAATTTCTTAGCTTTGTATTTTTTTTCAGTCTTCTTCCTATCAGCCTCATTGTACTGTTGTCGAGTCTTGGGAATGACTCTAGTGATTTATCCTTCCTTCACTTCTGATGTAGGAACAAAAGGACCATACAACACTATGTCCCACAAATCATTGTCTTCCTCCATTAGAAAGTCATGCATCCTCGTTATCCACCAGCTGTAGAACTGGACATTGAAACGATGTGGCCTGGTTGATGATTATCCTTTTTCCAAGTTCAGTGGAGCAACCATTCTTCCACAAGATTCTCTCTTGGTGTTAACCAGCTAGAGAGCCCCCGTTCTGAACCAAATGTTAGAATGTAGGCCTCCACTATCACACAATGGACCAGGTCCCTTGACACAGCAAGAACATGATTATACGTTAAAGCAGTATAGTAAACAACACAAATAGTTTACGTGGAAACCCTCTTGCTCAAGGGCGGTGAAAACCACGACATGTACTCACAGGATTTCAACCCAATTCCATTTAAATCTAAAAAGAGCGATGATTCAGATTACAAACTCTTGCAACCTATGAATTTAACTCTAAATCCCTTCCCCCTCAATGTAGCAACTCTACTACAAAGAAAGAACTAAGCAATAACTCTATTGCCCATAAAACCACCAAACTCTAGATGATTTAGACTTCAACTAAGCAACAAATCTATTGCCCACTAAACCACTTAACTCTAGATGATTTAGACTTCAACTAAGCAACAACTTTGTTGCCCACTAAACCTATCAACTCTGACTGACTTAGACCTTTTTTACTCAAACGAACAAAGATATAATTCTTTTATAACACAAAAATAGATTTACAATGATAAGAACTAATGTATAAACCCTAAGATAACTAAGACTCAAATAGCTCTATTAGGTCCCTTCTATTCTTGAGGAAGACACTTCTCGAAAGGATGATTTTTGCTTGAGTTCTTGAATATTTTAGGAATGCAAAAACTGAGGTTGTGTCTATTGAGGGATACCTTATAAAATGATAAACACGACCTTAGAGGCCATGCTATTGTCCAACGGCTCTGCCACACTATTTGGGAGCCACACACCAACTCCTACAAGCTTATAGGTAATACAGATTGCAGTGTACTTTTTCCAGCTATCCCTTTCTCGCATATTACCACAAAGGGATCAGGTCCCACCTATAAGACTCCTTTGTTTGTCAAATCATCAAAACTCAAAATAACAAGTTTTTTTGGAAGTTATTTATTCCCTTTCCTTTTTCTTTTGGGTGCTCTTTCTTAAGGAGATGAGTATTAGAATGCCGAAATTTGATACTTATGATATGTTACCCGTGACTAGTTGTCAGAATGGATAAAGGTGATTTAGAGATGGTGGATGCCGAAAAGAATATCCCTGCTAGTGATGTCCTAGTGTCCAATGAGTCACAGGTCAAGTACCAAAATGATGTTAAGACAGAAGGCTTGATTGGCATATGAAATGCTGAGGACAACACAAATGATCAGGGTGATTCAAAGGGAGAGGACTTGAAGAATGCTAGAAGTGAGATAGAGGACCAGCTCAACTCTAAGAGTCAGCTAGAGGAACACGACAATGAAGTCTGTGAGGACAAAAATAGTTCGCAAGGCCCAAAACGTCCTAAAAATATTGAAAATGGAGAAGGGGACTTGAACAAAATGTGCTGCTGGAGAACAAAACACCTACTATTGATGCTGGAATGGATGACATGGTAAGTGGCTATTTGAAGGTGACTGATGATGAAGTACAGAAGATTGATGAAGGAGAACTGAATGTTCATCAAAGTGAGAAAATGATCTATGAGGTCAATCAGAATGGTAATAATATAATGGTTGATAGACAAGAGGACCATCAAATGAAAACAAATGCTACAACTGTTATCACTGATGGTGCTAGATTGGATGAGTTTCCAAAAGTGAAAATCAAATTTACTGATTTTTTGGCGTTTTTCCAATAGAAGAATCAGTAAATTTGATTTTCACTTTTGGAAACTCATCCAATCTAGCACCATTAGTGGTAACAGTTGTAGCATTTGTTTTCATTTGATGGTCCTCTTGTCTATCAACCATTATATCATTACCATTCTGATTGACCTTATAGATCATTTTCTCACTCTGACGAACTTCATTCAATTCTCCTTCATCAATCTTCTGTACTTCATCATCAATCACCTTCAAATAGACACTTACCATATCATCCATTCTAGCATCAATAGTAGGTGTTTTTTTCCCCAGCAACACATTTCGTTCAAGTTCCCGTTCTCTATTTTTAGCACTTTTGGGTCTTGTGAACTATTTTTGTCTTCACCGACTACATTGCCGTCTGCCTCTGGCAAACTCTTAGAATTGAGCTGGTCCTCTCTCTCACTTCTATTATTCTTCAAGTCCTCTCCCTTTGAATCACTTTGATCATTTGTCTTGTCCTCAACATTGCTTATACCAATCAAACCTTCTGTCTTAACACCATTTTCATACTTGATCGGTGACTCATTGGACACTAGGACATCACTAGCAGAGACATTCTTTTCGGTATCCACCATCTCTACATCACCCTTATCTATTCTTACAACTAGTCACATGCAACATATCATATGTATCAAATTTTGGCATTCTTATACTCATCTCTTCAAGAAAGAGCATCCAAAAGAAAAAGGAAAGGGAAGAAATAACTTCCAAAAAAAATGATATGCATCACTCATTCCACTAGTTATATGATTATCTACAAATTTCATAACTTTATTTCAAATTCAACTTTTTACAAGAAAAGAAACATTATATCTAATTCCATTCTATAACTTCATTTCAAAATTCATGAATAACTTAATTTTTTTTCTTCCTCTGCCACTGAAATCAGTGGCAGAGTAAGACTCCAAAAAATAAACACGATTGGCCATAAAATTCAAGTTGTTTTCACTCCAAATCACTCACAAAAACTCAAAAACAACTCCAATTTATATTCACAACCAAACACAACTCCAATTTTCAATCATCATTATTCACTATCAAAAAGTGAATAACGATTATTGAAAATCGGAGTTGTGTTTGGTTGTGCATATAAATTGGAGTTATTTGTTTTTGAGTTTTTGCGAGTTATTTCGAGTGAAAAAAGTTCTTTTTAAAAAAAAATTCTCTCAATTTTCATGGCCAAACTCCCTTATATATAATATCTATTAGCAAAAGCATGTATTCCTCCACACAAACACACACAACAAAACCCTAACCTTAGATTCATCAAAACAGAATTGAGGATACAAAAACAAAAAGAAAAAAATTCTTGTTTTTCATCCCCGTATGTCAACTCTAAACAAAATGAAAACTAAAAAAAGGTCCTCCCACCGACCAATTCCCCGGAAAAAAACATCAAAACTTCATCCACATCTCAAATGTATTTAGTTTTTTCATTTTTTTTCAACGTGCAACAGATAAACAAGTAATGCCGATGAGTAAAAAAACTTACAGGAATCCATCAGATTCGGAGGTTGATGAAACAAAGTGGCTTAACAAAGAAGGAAACGATCGTGAGCTTAACCCTCCAATGGAGGCTTTTGCTTCTTCAAATATTTTTTGGCACTAAGTAACTGAAGACTGTGAGTAGGATATGAGTTAATTCCTTTGTCTTTATGTGAGACTTTTTGATAAAATAACTAAAATGGCACTTAATTTAATAGTAATGTTTTATTTTGGTCTTATATTTTAGGAATAGATTCAATTATATATAATAAATTAGTAATTAGTTGATAATAAATATAGTTATATAATTACAAAAAACTATTCAACATATACATTGATTATATGCTATAGTTTCCTAAAAGTCATATAAAGTATATACTGACTATATAATATAGCGTAACTATATATGAGCTATGGACAAACTATACATTACGATACACTCAAAAAACTAAATATAGTTTAACTATATATGAAGTATACATTGACTATACATGAAGTATACATTGAGTATTCAATCTCTATCAACTCGAATTCACCTCTAAATAGTCTTAAATTTTAGATATGAAATCCTCTCGATGTTTCGATTCTTTTGATATATAATTCGCTCGAAACGGTTCATGTATGCAGTACGTCAAATTTTAAAGAAAAGGAAAAAACAATTAAGAAGACGCATGAAAAGAAGAAAGAGTAGGAGGGGGGAGTAATATGGAAAAAAAGTTATTAATGGCGAAACTGGAAGGAAGAAGAACAAGAGTAGAAGGTTTGGCCAATTTTACTAATTCTGAAATTTTAGCAAGATAAGGTACAAGTACCCCTTAGACTATGACCAAAATCTCATAGACATACCTTAACTAAACTAAGGTCTTATTACCCCCCCCCCCCCAACCCATTTTTTTGTAATTTTATACACCTTTTTAGCTTACGTGGCATCGAAACATCTCCAACGCGACTCAACTAAGTGGAGTCATGGAGTATGCCACGTAAGCCAAAAGGTGTATCAAATTACAAAACAAATGAGTTTAGGAGGGGGGTGGGGTTAATAGAACCTTAGTTTAGTTAAGGTGTCTCTGGGATTTTGGTCATAGTGTAGGAGCTACTTGTGCCTTTTCCCAAATTTTAGCTAAAATTTTGGTAACGGAAATAGCCGAATGGTCATTTCTTATCACTTTTTCTATATTTTACTTGATTGAAATGGTTCTAAATAATAAAAGGTGTTCATTTCTGTCGTTTTCCCTAAACCTAGCAGATTTATAAAATAAAAAGGGAGAAACTATCTAATTACACAACATTCCTACCATATTTATTAATTGTCTCTATAGTTTGAAATTATTATATTTTGTCTCACTAATTAATAATTTCATATCAGATTTTAAGTAGATACGCCTAGATACATATTTTTCCTACCAGATATACTGAAATAGGAAGAGAGACAAGCAAGAACATGAAGGAGGCGAGAGAGATTTGTCTATATATCTCAAATACATGTGAATCACACGAGATACATATATTTTATGTGATTCGCATGTAATTGGGATACCGATACGTGAGCGAGATAGAGGATGGCGAGTGATATGTGAGGGAGGTGAGCGAGATTTGTCTATGTATACTAGATACATGCAAATCCACTTGGATACATTTTATCTAGAACAATTTACACCTAAATTTGATCTCATGTATCACGATATACATGTTTTATGGACGTATCTTGTCACACCAAAATTTAGTAAGATTTATAATATTGCAAACTAACATGCATCTAAGTATTAATTTCAAAACTAGTAGAATTTTTGTAAGTTCCAATGAAAAATGTGTTAAATTTAACTGTGGATCCAACGTGGCTAACAAAATCAATCATTGTTATCTTTTTTATTAGTTCCAAAATAAGAACTTCATAAAATATAACATCATTGTCTCTACTTTCTCTAACAAAATTTATTATTTTCTCTTGCTTAAAGCATAAATTGGTGGAATAATATTTTGGAAAAGACAACATAGTAAATTTTGTTGGAGAAAGTAGAAAAAAATAGTGTTAGATTTTATGGTGTTCTTTCTTTTGAGATAACAAAGAAGACAACAATGGTGAACTTTGTTAGCCACAAAAGGTTCACAGTTAAATTTAACCTTTTTTTTTTGATAAATCTATTAGGTTTAGGGTAAATGACCAAAATGAACACCTTTTGTTATACATTAAGGAGCATTTCAATTGAGTAAAATATATTAAGGACAACAACGAACATTTTTTGTTACACATTAAGAACTATTTCAATCAAGTAAAATGTATTAAGGACTAAGATTAAACATTACCCATACATTAAAAACCATTTTGATCATATTCTTAATTCCTTTATCCCAATTTATGTGAGATTTTTTACATTAGATTTAAATGTAAGTGTGTGAGTGTGTGTCTGTGTATATATATATAAATTTAAATTTTCATGTCTAAATTTGAAATCACATTAATTGCATAAATTAATTAGTTGAGGCGCTGATAAGAAGGAAGTATCCACTAAAAAGCGTTTTACCCCACTACCTAGTAAAAAAGAAAAAGAAAAAAATGCATTACTCATTTTCACCTCTTTCTAGGTTTTTACTCAAAATCCCTCATTTCTCTCTCTCTCTCTCTTTCATAGGTGACATTTTGTCACGACCCAGACCGTCGTGATTGGAACGCACACTAACCCTCTGGTGGGAGAACCATTACTACAACTCAACTAAGCAACTTAAAGAAAACTAGAACATTTAAAGATACGGAAGCAGGTTTTAATGACTAATGAAATATGGAGTTCCCATAAACTCCGAAAGTTTAACAAATCAACTAACATTACTATTGCGGAAATTCAACCCCTAGAACCTGAAAGTCATTATACCAAAACTCTATAAGCCAACCATGCTAAGGAATAGGGGTGCAACCCCTAAACTAATATAAGCAAGCCTAACTAAACAGCCTGAGTACAAAGAGATTAGGCTAAACACGGAAGGATCCATGGCAGCCTGGAAGAACTGGCTCACCCTTGAATCTGGTCTTCGATCAATGATCCCCTAGCTGGGGTCTATCAATAGCCGCCTAAAGCTGCCTTGTACTCAATAAAGAACGAGCAAGTGTAATATCAATACGCAACCACAGTGTACTAGTAGGATCATGCGGCCACCCCAGTACGCAAAACATAGGCAAGCAATTATAACACGGTAAACACACACATATATAACGAATACATAGATCAATTATCATTTCAGGAGTAACATACAGTTCCCAATATCAACGACAAGAAGACATGAATGTAATAATCACAGTGGTCCTCTCATGGAAACCACACCCAAATTGTTAGTGTGTCGAAACATGACACCCGATCCAATATACATGTATCGAAATGTGACACCCAATCCAATATATGTGTTAGAACGTGACACCCGATCCAATATATGTGTCATGATGTGACACCTGATCCAATATATGTGTCGGAACATGACATTCGATTCAGTCAGCACAACCACAATCACAATCATACCATAATGAACAACGCTCATAGTCATACAATCAAGTAATTGGTTTCATGGCAAGTAATTGTTCATATATACTCATTTGCATTGGATTTGATTCACATTACCTTATTCACATACACACATGCATACAATGAAGCAATTAACCGGCATATATCACAAACAGGAAATCAAACCATCACCTACCTCAAAACTAAGCTTGAATCCTCCTAAGACACTTGAGCTTTCCTTTTCTGGATTCTTTCAGCCTGTTCTTGGTCTAAATAGTTAATTAATGCAAGGATCAATAAACAAGGCCTAATTTACCCGAATAATAATCAAACTATGAATCCTAGGCCAAAACCAAGATCTCAATACTCAATTAGGGCTTTTTCCACTATCAACTTCAGGCCAAAACCCTCCCCCAATGATAATTACCCAAGCTTCTAAGTTCTAGGAATCAAAATACGGATTAAAGGATTAATAATCTTACCTTTAGCACTATAAAACGTGGAAAATTGTCAAGAAACTGCTCCGGGTTGTCATTTAGCTCTCAAGAACGAAGTTTTAAAGAAAATAATGATTTGGGGTTTTTCCCCGACTTAACTCGTGACTAGACCGCAACGGCGGACCCCATCTTGCCACAGTGGCCCTAGCCTGGCAGAAATAACCCCGCTCTGGCGGTTTGCCCGGAGACAGAAGCTCGGAATTTGAGTTCCAAGCTCCCATTTTATAACACACCTTCAAACCTTGACGTTCTAAAACTACCTTGCGGGAGTTCTACTCACCCAAATTCGATTCTGTAGAGCCGTACATGCTCCTTAACGTCTTGGATATCCACTCATGTGATCAAATTCATAATTAAATGTCCTATTCATTACCAGATTTCCCTAGACCTTACCTGACTCGGATTTCATCCAAGTCTGGCCTAGGCTAGAAATTCCAAGTCACTACTCAAAAGTTTTATGGCCCAAATTCTTTCCTCATTGGCTTTTCCATTATGACGGGAACAAGTTGTTACAATAGATAAGAATTTACCCATCACTCGTCCCTGAGTGATAAACTAGGAGAACTGGCTAAAGTAGAGTAGTAATTAAATCATCGAATAGCTGGGGATACTTGTCTCACATGTCCTTCTCGGTTTCCCAAGTAGCTTCCTCAACTCGACGATGCTTCCATTGAACTTCCACGGACTTTATCTCTTTGGTCCTCATGATACTTCTTCAACATGTACACGTAGAACACTGGATGGACTCCAAATAGGCTAGGCGGTAAAGCCAACCTATAAGCCACTGGCCCTACACAGTCAAGAATCTCAAATGCCCCGATGTATCGAGGACTAAGCTTGCCCTTCTTGCCGAATCTCATCACCCCCCTTTATGGGTGACACTATTTAGAAGAACTTGCTCACTAGCCTAAAATTTCATGTCTGTTACCTTACGGTCTGCATACTTTTTAATGTCGACTCTGGACTGCTAGAAGCTTAGCTTAGATGTTTCTCACCTTATCTTGAGCATCTTTCACCAAATCAACCCCCTATGGGTTTCACATCTCCAGCCTCAAACCAACCAATTGAATACCTATATATCCTCCCATGCAATGCATCAATGAAGTCATATCAATACTCGAGTGTTAAATATGGTTGTATGTAAGCTTAACTAACAACAAAAGTGATTCCCAATAACCACCAAAGTTGATTATACACACGTCTGCAACATGTTATCAAGGACCTTAGCACAATCATCATCATGAATCCTTTCTCACATAAGCATGATAAAATTCCAAATCAATACTCGCTACAAGTAGAAGTGAACCTAAACTAACCAACACACACTCATCATACCCGAACAATTAGAGTTCTTAACAACATCTCCATCCCACAACATAAATTCCCATGAGCTTAAGTTATAAAAATTTGATCTTTAGACATCAGATACTAATCGAGGTATATGTCCAAGCAAACAAACCCCTTAACATCACTATCAAAATTCTAGATTTAGTAATTGTGATTGTAGATTACCCTTAAGAACAGTAGAATTGGATCCAATGATCCTTATATTCTACCAAGAGAAAATCGTAGGATCGGTTCACCTGATCCACCACTAAGGATCCACCCACCAAAGTGAAAACACACGTGAGCATCGCTAGTGAATCATACTCACAACCATGTACAAAATGAAATAGATGGTCACATAAGAATTTACGGAATAATTATTGAATAGAAATGAAGGTTTTCTTCCAAAGAGCCGATACCAGCTCTTTTCATTCAGTTGACTCCACATACTCTTCACATTATTCCACTGAAGCCCACACTCTCAATACTAGCAACCATCATAAACACTTTGACCATTTACCTTACTATAAACTAACACTTTTAAATGAAAACCCTTCTTAGGTACTTAACAATCAACAGTAATAAACTTTATGACTTAACCCAAGTATAAGTTTTTTCAATTGCTCAATACTTGATACAATTGATCATTTCTCACCTTGTCAATTCATACCTTGACAAAATATATCACCACGAATGGAGACTTACAATGAAAAATCTGAATTGTAAATTCAATCGTATAATACAATCCCCTTATCTATCAACATCAACTTGTACCTCGAAGATTTGTATGACTTTATGGATCTTCGCTTATCATTGATAGCATATCCATCGATCTTATAATATCCTTCGCTAAAAATTCAATTGTACTCAGTACTAAACTAAAAAACAAAAACGAAGAACTTATCATCACACTCGAGCTAACGTCTGTACACTCTTTTCTTAAGCATTTTCAAATAGTTTTTAACCCATCTAATAGACCCGTGACACTATTACCATAGCCACAACAAATTAATGAATTCACGCATCTCTGAACACAATTCTCTACCCCTCTGAAGATACCTCATTAGCCTTGGCAATCAAATAATATATTATTGCTCTCGCTTCACTTTAAAGGTTGCACTGCATCCCACTATTTTTTTCTTCATAATGACTCTAGCTCTTTTAAATTCTATTTGAGTGGTGTCCCACCATCTCTTAAAACCTTCAATACAACCACTTCACTCACCAAATATTTGAAAACCACAACCTTAGATACTCGCAAGTCGTAATTAATAGACAAAATTCGCTTAACCAGCAATCTTATTATGTAGTTACATCCCATCACAATACATCACGAACTCTTATTACCATTATTATCAGTTTGCCCTGGCTATCACTACGAAGTCAACCTTTTCATCGACATGACACCTCAAACTTAGGTATACTCATCAAATTCAAAGGACTAACCCAATTTTATACACACTTTCTTACTGAAATCTTCAATTTTCTTCACCTAAGTATACTCAATGGGACTTTATTTATCCACAAGCTTGTCATTCCAGTATCAATCCAATCCTTTATGGCTTAAGATAAAATCACCAGTCCTCATACTACCATCGTTTTTCTTAAATAATAAGACAGGAGCACCCCACGGGGAAGCACTAGGATGGATGAACCCTTTATCAAGAAGGTCTTGGATTTAAGCTTTAAGCTCTCTCAATTCTGTCGGAGCCATGTGATAAGGAGGAAAGGAGATGAGGCGAGTGTCAGGTTCCAAGTCAATGAAGAAATCTATATCTTTATCCAAAGGCATACCAGGAAAATCAGTACGAAACACTTCCTTGAATTTAGACACTACAGGAATAGACTCAATAGAGGGAGGCTCAATATCAACCTCTCGAATATGAGCCAAATATGCCAAACACCCCTACCCCACCAGGTTCCTAGCCTGCCCGAAAGATATGACCTTAGCTGGCTTAGGCATGTACACCCCTTCCCACTCTAATTTTTCCCTACCCGGGATGTCTAGAGTCACAGACTTAGCATTACAATTAAGCACAACATAACAGGAGGACAACCAAGTCATGCCTATGATTATATTGAAGTCAGTCATATCTAAAATAACCAAATCAGCCCAAGTCTAAAACCCCATAAACAGAATAGGACAAGCACGATATACCTGGGTGACTATGACTGACTCTCCAACTGGGGTAGAAACATGAATGGGGGCATTAAGCACATCACAAACCGCATCAAATTCCAAGGCAAACTGAACTGACACATATGAATAAGTAGAACTTGAATCAAACAAAATAGTAGCTATTTGGTCACAGAAAAGAATAGCACTTGTGATCACTACATCAGACACCTCAGCCTCAATCTTGCTCGGAAAGGCATAAACTTAGCCATGTCATCTTGACGGGGAACCTCCTTGTCTGGCGGCACTACTCCCCTACCCGCATTACCATTTCCCTGGCCTCCACGGCCTTGCTGATTTCCTTCTCATATGTCTAGGTTCTCCACAATTGTAACACACTTAATAACTAAACCAAGTAAGCATCACTGCTATTGCAGTAGTCGTATCATGACCCTCTTTGATATACACTCACTCTAGGAAATCGCAGTAGAGATTCTAATCTCAATTGTCGCAACATAATTTCATCATTTACTAAGCAACCTATACATGTTATAACAACAATACTAAATGTATTTTCCAAAGTAATGGTGTTCATTATCTAGTCGTCCTTTACAAAACTTCTTGAATGTTGTCACCTTGGCAAAGTCTTCCGACTTCACCCTGTTCTACCTCCGTCACAAAATCAACCACTTCGTGAAAAGATTTTGCTGAAGCAACCACCTATAAGCTTGAATCTGCAAATCCGACCTTAATCCCTTCACAAAGCGATGAATTTGCTCTTTAAGACTAAAGCAAATTGGAGTACCATATTTGTATAAAACACAAAAAAATTACCTTAAAGGCTGCAACAAGTATATTATATATGTTGCTCTATATTCAATAACTCATCTCTCCTCTTATCCCGAATAAAATCAGGGTATATACTTCTCCATAAAAAAAGCTACAAAATGTTTCCCAAGTCATAAGTAGTGCATTTACATAGTCGGCACTCAATATGAGACAACTACCACATTTTGGTATCTCCCTTGAACTAGTATATCATAAATTCAACACCAAATCGCTCTACCGTATCCATCCTATGAAGCAGATCATGACAATCAACAAGAAAATCATAAGAATTTTCAAATTCAATACCCATGAAGAATGAAGGTTTCAACCTTAAGAACATAATAAAAACCTCATGTTTGTCACTAGTCATTACATGCCCACATTGAATCGAGGAAACATGTTTATTTGGAAGGACGCATCCTCTCTTGGTAGTGTTGGTGTTACCACTTCTATTGCTCTAGCTCTGACCATAGAGTGAAGGAGGAAAAAAGGCAATTTGTATCACCTAAATACCAATTGGATTCAAGTAATAACACGAAGAAAGAAATAAATAAGTTTTCCTAAAGTCCTATATCTTCTCGAAGAAAAGTACAGATGTCTCCATACCGTTTCGCAAGACTCTATTAGACACGTTTCAGTACAATGAGATCAACAAACCTAGGGCTCTGATACAAACTTTGTCACGACTCAGACCATTGTGATTGGCACCCATACTAACCCTCCGGTGGGAGAACCATTACTACAACCTAACTAAGAAACTTAACGAAAACTAGAACATTTAAAGATACAGAAGCATGTTTAAATGACTAATGAAATATGGAGTTCCCATAAACTCCGAAAGTTTAACAAATCACCTAACATAACTATTGCGAAAATTCAACCCCTAGGATTTGAAAGTCATTGTACCAAAACTCTGTAAACCAACCATTCTAAGAAAAATGGGTGCAACCCCTAAACTAACATAAGCAAGCCTAACTAAACAGTCTGAGTCCGAAAAGACTGGACTAAACAAGGAAGGATCCATGGCAGCCTGGAAGAACTAGCTTATCCTTTAATCCGATCTTCGATCAATGATCCCCTAGCTGAGGTCTCTCAGTAGCCACCTAAAGATGCCATGTACTCAATTAAGAACGAGCAAGTGCAGTATCAGTACACAACCACAGAGTACTGCTAGAATCATGCGACCACCCCAGTAAGTGAAACATAGGCAAGCAATTACAACACGGTAGACACACATATATAGAATACATAGATCAATTATCATTTCAAGAGTAACATACAGTTCCCAACTTCAATGTCAAGTATACATGAATGTAATAATCACAGCGGTCCTCTCATGGAAACCACACCCTAATGTTAGTGTGTCGGAATGTAACACCCGATCCAATATATGTGTCGGAACGTGACACCTGATCCAATATATGTGTCAAAATGTGACACCCGATCAAATATATGTGCCAAAACGTGACACCTAATCTAATATATGTGTTGGAACGTGACACCCGATCGAGTCAACACAACCACAATCACAATCAAACCCATAATGAACAACGCTCATAGTCATACAATCAAGTAAGTGGTTTCATGGCATGTAATTGTTCATATATACTCATTTGCATTAGATTTGATTCGCATTCCCTTATTCACATACACGCATGCATACAATGAAGCAATTAACTGGAATATATCATACAAACAAGAAATCAAACCATCACCTACCTCGAAACCAAGCTTGAATCCTCCTAAGACACTTGAGCCTTCCCTTTCTGGATTCTTTCCGCTTGTTCTTGGTCTAAAATAGTTAAATAATGCAAGGATCAATAAACAAGGTCTAATTTACCCGGATAATAATCAAACTATCAATCCTAGGCTAAACCCAAGATCCCAATACTCAATTAGGACTTTTTCCACCATTAACTTCAGGCCAAAAAAAACCCCGTAATGATAATTTCCCAAGTTTCTAAGTTCTAAGAATCAAAATACGGATTAAAAGAGTAATAATCTTACCTTTAGCGCTAGAAATAGTGGAAAACTGTCAAGAAACTTCTCTGGGTCATCCTTTAGCTCTCAAGAATGAAGTTTTGCAGAAAATAACTATTTTGGGGGTTTTCCCCGACTTAACTTGTGACTGGCCCACCACGGCGGACCTCATTCCTCCATAGCGGCCCAGCCTTGGCAAAACTAACCCCGCTCTGGTGGCTTGCATGGAGACAGAAGCTCGAAATTTGAGTTCCAAACTGCCATTTCACAACACACCTTCAAAACTTGACGTTCTAAAACTACCCCTTCACGCTAAGATCAATTTCGGGAGTTCTACTTTCCCGAATTCGATTTCGTAGAGTCGTATAGGCTCCTTAACATCTTGGCTATCCACTCATGTGATCAAATTTATAATTAAATCCCCCATTCATTACAAGATTTCCCTAGAACTTACCTGACTCAGATTTCATCTAAGTCTGGCCTAGGCTAGAAATTTCCAAGTCACTACTCAAAAGTTTTGTCGCCCAAATTCTTTCCCCATTGGCTTTTCCATAACGACGAGAACAGGTCGTTACACATTTTTTTTCAATTATTTTCAGAAATTTTTAAAGAAAATCTCCCAAAAGATATTCACAACAATCCCATTGATTTAGATATTTGTCTTTTTTTTAACTTAATGTATTTTTATTATTTGCATCTGTTTAAACCTTTTCAATATATTTGTTTATATAATTCCATAGTACCTCTATTTTTTATTAGAGATTTTGATAAGGAAAAATTCAAAATTCTTCTCTAATGGCAGATTCAAAGAGTACTACAAGAGGTATATTCCATATAATGATCGATTTTTTAGCAATTTTTTGTCTTTTAATCTTTGTATCACTCAAGGACAAGTCAACAATGTAGGATCAACGACTAGAATGGTGGAAGAAAGTAGATCTAAGAATCTACATGATCTTATTCGCATGCAAAACCTTTCTCAATTACAGAATATAAACATCATCAAGAGCAAGGATACAAACAATGAAAACGATAGGCTCTTCGTCTATCAGTAGTGAAGTCAAAAAGGCTGATGAAGATCAAATGGTGGATGAACAACTTCATGAAGATAAAATTGCTTTATGTGCATATGTATTCCCTTGTTCCCTTTCTGTCATGACCCATACCGTCGTGATTGGCACCCGCACTAACACTCCGGTGGGAGAACCACTTCTATATCCCAAACCAAGCAAATAATCTAAAAACTAAGGCATTTAAATAAAACACTAAGGAAATAAAAATAGAGTTCCCATAAACTCTAACAAAAGTCTAACAATAATAACTAACAATGCGGAAGAATAACCTAGAACCTGAAAGTCAATGTACCAAAACATCTAACAAATGATCCAAGTCTAAACAAGAAGGGATACAACCCCATACTAATGAACTAACTAAAACAAAGGTCTAAGTCTGGAAATGGTGGACATAGATGAAGTAGAATCACATGGCATCCCGGAAGAATTAGCTCACCCTTGAATTCGAAGTGACGATCACTGATCTCCTAAGCGAGATCTGTCAGTAGACGCTTGAAGATACCCTGTACTCAACCAAAATTAAGAGCAAGTGCAGAATCAGTACACAACCACAGTGTACTGGTAGGATCATGTGGCTATCCCACTAGTACAACATAAACAAGTCAAGACAACAATATAATCACATGCATATATATAAACATATACAACATTATCAACAATTACGAACAACGATAGTTTCACATTTTATATCACATCATTGGTCCTCTCATGGAACCCAAACTCAAATAGTTAGCATGTCGAAACGTGGTAACTGATCCCATATTTATGCCGGAACATCTTTCAGTCATGCCAGATCACCTCCGTAGATACCCTTTTCTGCACATCTTTCAGTTCTCTCTTTATTTCTGCGTCCAAACATATTTCCTGCAAAAACACAATAAAAACACATAAAAACTAATACAAAACGGCCCTAGACACACACAAATCTTAAGTGAAATGTATTAAAAATACCGTAAACTCACGATATATTAACAGCCTCAACTTAAATTCGTTGTTTGTCCTCAAGCGACACATTAAGACTCTAACCGACACTTGTATAGAAGCAAGCAATTTAAGCACAAGCAATCACATGGCTCTCTATCCCAACTCTCTTTTCGGGTGCAAAATTTGTTCTCTTAGACTCGACAAGCTAATTCATGCGGATCAAAATATGACAAAGATCGACCAACCCACACAAAACATACATTGTTTCACTATCACCAAGGTACCAACTTTCCGACAATGTAACTAGTGCCCTTACTTCTAACGAAATTCCTTTTTCCCACAATGAACATGAATTTGAGTACAAGGATTCATTCAACATTCACACTCAGAAGTAACTTCAAGTACAATTAGTGCTCAATACCATAGGCTTGCCCTTATTTTCACTGCTTAGACTCTCCAAACTAGATTCTAGGATCACTATAGGACTTTCTTGGCTTGTAACGTAGGCTCAGGGTCAGGTGTGGTACATTTGGGTACTTCTTAGTGACTTTCTGCCCTCCTTGACATTACACTAGGCTTTCAACCTCTTTTTTCCCTATTTTTGACATCCTACCATTTTACCTTCTTTCCCTTGATTTTCTTCACCCATGGATGTGACTTTAGACTTTGTAGCTCTTTATTTTTCACTTTCATCTTTTTCTTGAGTTTTATTCTTTTCTTTAGCTTTCAACAAGTCAAATCCTTTCCTCTCTTTTCTTTCTCTTTTTCAACATCAAACTCTTTTCATACCCATTTTTCTTTTGGTTTCCTCTTTCATAGACACCCTCAACTTATGGATTTTCCATTGGTTGAGGTGCACAATACCCGATTGTCGGATCAGGGCCAAGATTGAAGTTACTTTTTCACATTAGCCACCCTCAACTTAGGCTTTTGGCCTAAGTCGAGGTGCACATGTCCACGAAGGGACCGGGGCCAACATAGTAGATTATGGGAAGGTGAGTTAGGGGTTTAGAAATAAATGGGCTAATTTAGGCTCAAAGCATTTGGATCAAAGGGAGCATTTATTTCATTTGGTTGGATTCTTCTTTTAGGCAATTTGTGGATTTATCAGAACAAGGGCCTATGATCACTTCCTAGCCTCTAGAGTAGATTGTCTGAGCAGGACTAACCGGGCAAATTCTAGATTGGCACAAAAACTGTTTGAACAATTAACTATTCTCACACACTCTTGGCACGTAATTTCATTATCAGATTACACAGTTCAAGTTTTAGCTTAAGTCATGCCATCAAGTTGATTCGTTAGCATGTCATTCTCAGAGCCAACACATTCAACTTATCTTAGCCTACAAATTCTAGCACACATCACAAAAGTTGGACGGGTATCATTTTTCATAAGCTATCATGCTTCATTCTTTTTTTCATATTTCTACACTTACGATCCTAACACATGCCGGTTCAACAGAAATTAAACAGTCTCTTGGGGAAAAAGAACACAAGCAAAAAAACCCCAAAAGAGGATTATGAGTTGGGTTACTCAAACTTCACCCTATCACTCACAATCCATTTACCCCACCCCCAATAAAAATAGGTGCAATTGTCCCCAATGCATGCAAAAAGAAGTAAAAATTAATGGATTTGGGTGAAGCAAACTTGTGGCGCTTAGTGCCGAAGAACCATCAACAAGCGGGTGGGTCCGGTTTAGCTAGGGTTGGACCTACAAGACCACACTTACCATTTGTAGGTCAATCTACGGTCCGTAGATGGGGACCGTAGATCACCTTCACACTTTGTAAAATTTCAGGCACTTACCTTTGATCTACAAACGATATTTACGGTCCGTAGAATGGACTACGGACTGTCCATGGGGTCCGTAGACCTCTACACCAGACCATTTTCTACAGATTCTGCGTTGCGCACCTGTACATGTAGCAACCATTAGGCCATTCTTTTTACATTTTATGGAAACTTTTTAGACACGGTCCCTATGCTATATCCAGCCAACACTAACCAATAAATTAAAGCACCTATCTAATTGAGTACAAAGACGTATTTAACCAAAGAAACTACTAGAAGCAAAACAAAACCTATAGTTGGCTAGATTGTACATCTTGGGTTGCCTCCCAAGCAGCGCTTGATTTAACGTCGCGGCACGACACAGGTCCTTTCATTACTCAGGCTTCATCAGGATTCCATGCCTCTATCACTGCATTTACACTCTCAAAATTTCCCATGTAGCTTTTTATCCTTTGTTGGTCAGTTTTGAACCTTGTCCCATTCCTTTTCTCGAGTTCAACCACTCCATGTGGGGACACTTGGGTCACTCTGAATGGTCCAGTCCATTGGGACTTAGATCTGCCTGGAGAACAGCACAACCTTGATTTATACAACAACACTAGATCACCAGGAGCTAGTTTGTGCTTTTCTATCTTTTGTGCATGGCGCTTCTTCTCCGTGTACAAGGCTACACCTAACTTGTCCTTACTAAACACTTCAGCACCTCTTCTGAAAGTGTGACTCACCACCGATACCGATTTAAGATCACTTTCCTGCTTCATAAACTTACAGACGTTAAAGGTCACCTCCTCCTTATTTAGTCAAAACTTCACCTGCCCTCTCTCCATATCAACTAAGGCAAGCCCAATAGCAAGGAATGGTCTTCCTAAGATGATGGGGACCTCAAATTCAACCTCGCAATCAAGTATAACAAAGTCTGCCGGAAATATGAATGGCCCCACTTTCACAAGGACATCTTGAAGCACTCCAATGGGCTTTTTCACAGTTCTATCAGTCATAAGTAAACGCATCGCAGTTGGTTTTAGAGATCCTAAACCCAACTTCTTATAAATCGACAATGGTATCAAGTTAATGTTGGCACCCAAATCACACAAAGCTTTCGCAAAGTGCATCTTACCGATGGTGCATGGAATAGTGAAAGCTCCAGGATCCTCTTTCTTTTGTACCAGTGACCTCATAGAAATGGCACTACAATGCTGCAACCTCTCACCATTCTCAAAACTGACAGCCCTTTTTTTGGTAACCAAGTCCTTCATGAACTTTGCATACCCAGGCATTTGCTCCAAAGCTTCTATCAAAGGGACATTGATGGAAAGTTGTTTCAACATAGTTATGAACCTGCGGTACTTTCCTTCTTCAGCTTTTTGCACTAACCTCTGTGGGAAAGGAGGTGGAGGTCTAGGCATGGGGATGACCTTTTGGGTTTTCTCCGTTTCTTTCTCTATAGCATTCTTGGACTCTCCAATCACCTCAATCTCATCATCACCTTTTTCTACCACTTCAATAGTCTGCTTTCCTCCGCGAGTCGTGATTGCCATACAATGCCCATCATTCTTCAGATTCTGGATGGTGTTGCTAGGCAATGTGCCCGGCTGACGTGTATTCACGATAACAGACAACTGACTAAACTGCTGCTCAAGCTGCTTTATCGACACTGCATAGGCATCAATTTTCTGGCCAATTCCGGACAACTCATTTCACATCTCTTTCACATTCTCATCAGTCGCGTCAAACCTTCTCATCATCTTCTGCATCATATCTTCAATATGCGCCATATTTCCTCCAACTTCCCTAGTACCAGATTCCCAATTTTGAGGGGCAACATAAGGTCCAACCCAATCATTTATGTTGCCATAGTTGTTCTAGTTGTAGTTGTTGTCGCAATTGAAGTGCCCATCTCGGACATATTGACCCTCTCGGTTGTAATTGCCATAGTTTCGACATTGGTTTCCTTGACCTTGATGCAAATTGTCCGTGTTAGATCCTTGGGCATTTGGTTGGAAACCCCCTATTTGATCATTCACCGCGTAAGCATCCTCTTCATAGTAACACTCTTCAACTGGTTTCTAGTCAAGTAGTTCACATCATTTACCTTTGCTGCACCTCTGCTCACATGCTTTAATACCAACCCAAACTCGGTCCTCATCTGAGCCATCTCCTCATGAATCTCATCTGCAGACTGGTTGTTTGTAGCATGAACAGAAAATGTGTTTCTCCCAGTATTCGACCTCTTAGTGCTCCATGCTTTAATGTTGCGAGAGATCTTCTCCAGTTTTCCTGCAGTCTGTGCGTATGTGCACTCACCATATGAACCTCCAGCAATAGTATTAAGCACTGCTTCATTATTGTCATCCTGACCTCGATAGAAATATTCCTTCAGTAACTCATCATCAATACGGTGATTTAGAACACCTCTTACAAACGCAATGAATCTATTCCAAGAGCTACTCACAGACTCTCCAAGTAATACCATAAAACTTTTGACCTTATCTTTGTGATTGAGCTTCTTGGACACTGGATAATATCTTGCTAAGAACACATCCTTCAGTTGGTCCCATGTATAGATTGAGTTATAAGAAAGCTCAGTGAACCATACAGCAGCATCGCCTGTCAGTGATAGAGGGAACACTCGCAATCCAATGACATCCATATCCAAGTCTGGTTGACCTACACAACTTTTGCAAACCACCCTTAGCTTGGCTATGTGAGCATGTGGGTTCTCCATTGGCAAACCCGAAAACAAGCCACTCGATGTAAGCATCTGCATCAAGCTACTAGTCACCACAAATGTGTGCCCCGGAGGCAAAGGGGGTAGGACAAGAGGTCCATCAGAGTCAGCAATATAGGTGTTGCCCCTATAGTTGTCATGCAGTCGTGGGCCTGGTGGACCCTGCACCCTCAATGCATCTCCTAATTAATTTTCCGCTGGAAACTGGTTGTCCTCACCTACTACCCTTGAAGGTTACAACTCAACTTCATCACCTAGATTCCCTTCGATAGGATTAACTTGAACTCCTTGATTGTTCATTCTTTGCAAAGTTCGGTTCAACTCTGGATCGTAAGAAGTAAGTGGTTCACCCTAGCTCCGTGTACTTGGCATACACTAGAGTCAGAACCTCAGAGAGAGAAAAAACAAAAACAAAAAGTAAAATTAGGAAATATTTAACTAAAGTTCAATAATGTAGTTAAAATAAATCTGAAAGCAAAATTCCCCGGCAGCGGCGCCAAAATTTGATATGCTCAAATTACACCTCTCTAAAGAAGTATAAGCGATCGTTATCAAGTAAAGAGCCTAACTTGTAGGTTGGGGTTGATCCCACGAGGAAAATGGTGTAGACTTAACTTTAACCAGCAATTATATTCGTTTAGTCAAACTATTTCCAGAAATAAGTAATTAAAAAGTGGGGTTTGTGAAACAAATTGTAAGAATTCAGTAAGTATTCAGTAAACAAAAGTCAATTTTGGTTGTTATCAAGATGAGAATTTAACTATGGTATACGTGTTCCCCACAAGCTCATAACGCAGTAATCCTAGTAATAGCAACCCTTTCCTAGTGTAGTACATGCAAAGTGGTAAGCTAGGTATCTCTAAATCCCTGGTCCAGCATCTAGAGAATTTCACCCCGCACCTTGGTCCGGCTACGTGTGTATAATTTACTAAACCTTACCTTTACCTCATATTAGACATCACATCGATGTTAGGCTTAGTTATTACTTCGCACCAATCGACACTAAACTATTAGATAGTATCGCACTAAATCTATGTGGATAATTCTTTTCTTGTTGATTACCTCCTTGGTCCGGAAAGTAGCAACAAGGCGAGTTCTAATGTTGCACACCGTTAAAAAGACTTTTAAACAAAAGAATTATCAATGCATGCAAAACACTATTCAAGAATTGCTTATTTACTATTTATACTTTGGTAATCGATCATGGTTCCCACAACCCTAGTTGTGGAGTTTATTTACCCATAATCATATGAACAAAATTCATTGTTTTAGATGAAAGAATTATGAACTAACGTAATTGAGAATAACAAACCCGAAATTTCCAGTTGAATTTCAAAACCAAAACCTTCAAAACCCACTTAGGAGATCAAGAATTTCTAGGTTTGCAAATATATCCAAAGTCACAAAGTAAAATGACGGACCACCAGTACGTACCGTAGATCTATCTACGGTTCTTCGATCCCTCTCCTTAGCTCCACACTTAGAATCTTCAAAAATCAGGTACTAGAACCCTCACAGTATCATTCTACACCTCAGCAGTTTGGTCCATATATCAATCTACGGACCGTCAATGGCCACCGTGGTGCCACACTTGGTCAGATTTCCCTGATTTGCCTTCCATGCCTTGCCTGTTGATCTACGATCACCATCTACGGAGGCTCAATGGACCTATGGTTCGTAGATCACCTCTATAGATGCCCTTTTCTGCACATCTTTCAGTTGTCTCTTTATTTCTGCATCCAAACGTATTTCCTGCAAAAACACAATAAAAACACATAAAAGCTAATACAAAAAGTCCCTAGACACACACAACTCTTAAGTGAAATGTATTAAAAATACCATAAAGTCACGGTATATCAATTGTTATCAGATTTCTTTACACCTCAAAGACTACGATTTCATCTAAATCTGGACAAGGTTGGAAAAATCCACATACTATGAAAAAGTTTTTCAGCCCCAAATTTTCCCCCGCTGGCTTTTTTATAACGACGGGAATGGGTCGTTACAATAGATACCAATTTACCCATCACTCGTCCTCGAGTGAAAAAATTTAAGAGAAGCAGGCTAAGGAAAGAATTACGTAGTACCTGAATCGATGAACAATTGGGGATACTTCTCTTGCATGTCCCTCTCAGTCTCCCAAGTAGCTTCTTCAACTGTATGATGCTTCCATTGAACCTTCACTGACTTAATCTCCTTGGTCCTCAACTTGCGTACATCACTATCAAGGATTGCAATCGGTTTCTCCTAATTTAGAGGTCCTTGTCTAACACAATTGAGTCCCACTTAATGATATAATCCTCGTCACCATGATACCTCTTCAACATGGATACATGAAACACCGGATGAACACTCGATAAATTAGGAGGTAAAGCCAATTTATACGCCATCGATCCCACACATTCAAGAATATCAAATGGACCAATGTATCTAGGACTTAGCTTACCCTTCTTACCAAATCTCATCACCCCTTTCATGGGTGATACCTTAAGAAGAACATTTTCACCGGATTAAAAAGTCATGTCTCTTGCCTTATGATCTGCATACTTCGTTTGTCTACTCTGGGATGCTAGAAGCGTAGCTTGTATACTCATCACCTTATCTTGGGAATCCTTCACTAAATCAACCCCCAAAGGTTTCATATCTCCAGCCTCAAACCATCCTATGGGTGATCTACGTCCCCTCCCATAGAGTGCCTCAAATGGTGCCATATCTATGCTAGAGTGATAACTATTATTATAGGAGAATTTACACAAAGGTAAGAACTTATCCCAATGCCCTCCGAAATCAATCACACATGCCCTCAACATGTCTTCCAATACTTGAATAGTCCTCTCTGATTGTCCATCCGTCTGTGGATGAAAGGTTGTACTAAAGGTGAGTTGTGTGCCCAATTCATCATGCAATTTCCTTCAAAACTTCGATGTGAATTGGGTACCATGATCTAAGATGATAGAGAGGGGCACCCCATGCAACCTCACTATCTTTTTCACATACACTTTAGCCAATTGTTCAGCACTATAATCTATTCTTACTGAAATAAAATGGGTTGACTTAGTCAATCTATCAACCACTACCCAAATAGAATCAAACCTCCCCAAAGTCTTGGGAAGACCAACCATAAAATCCATGGCTATTATTTCCCACTTCCATTCCGGAATTGGCATTCTATGAAGTAAAACTGCAGGCCTTTGATGTTAATACTTCACTTGCTAACAATTTTGGGACTTCTCCACAAACTCTGCTATGTCTTTCTTCATGCCTGGCCACCAATAAATTTGCTTCGAATCTCTATACATCTTGGTCACACCGGGATAAATAGAATATCGCAAACCATGAGACTCTACCAACAACTTCTCAATCAAGTCATCTACTCTAGGAAAATATATTCTCCTATTGAAATCAAGTACACCATCTTCATTAAGAGTGGCCTCTTGTACCTTACCAATCGCAATCTTATTTCTAAGCTCCTTCAAATTTTCATCCTCAAATTGTTTGGCCTTGATCTCTTCAATGAAAATGACCTTTATTTCAATACTAGCTATCACCCCACCTCTTTCTGAGATGCCCAATTGCATAAATTTAGACTCTAAGGTCTGAATTTCTTTAGCCAGAGGTCGCTTTGATACACTCAAGCAAGCTAAACTACTCATACTCACCGCTTTTTGACTTAAAGCGTCTGCCACCACATTAGCCTTGGTCGAATAGTATTGAATGGTTACATCATCATCTTTAAGTAACTACATCCACCTTCGTTGTCTCAAAATCAGATCCTTTTGAGTGAACACATGTTTCTGATGAGTCCACAATTTGGACTCATTTAGGGATTTATTTTAATAGAATTAGTGTCCTCAAATGCATATTTTGTCTCAATAACTGATGTAAATCCTTAAGTTTCAGGTAATTGGAGTTTGAGGTAAAGCATGGGCACTATTTGGCAAAAAGGAACAAAACGGCTGAAAAGACGAAGAAAAGAAGGCATGAGGATCACCTAATGCATTCGACGAGTCGCCGAAAGGCCTTAACCTCGCCCAAAGTTCTAGTGTGCTGAGCTCTGAAGGAAAAGATCAAGTCGGCGATGAAAAGAAGAAGTTAGCATGTCACCGAACAGTTCCGTGAAGCAGTACTATATCGTCCAATGATTCAAAATGCAAACATGTTGAAGGCTAGAGATGAAAGAAGATGAAGCAGACTAAAGGGCGGATCGCCAAGTGCATCGGCGATCCCGACTAACTGCGCCGAGTGATCCTTCGCATCACATATTTTTGACAACTATAAATACTAGTTTGAATTTTTATTTTAGTATGCAATTTTTTGGATACAACATTTTATTTTCTAAGTTTTCTAGTAGAGAATATTTTGCTTAGCTTATGAAGATTGGAAGACTTCCAATTCCAAGAAATTAGAAGTGGGTGTTGAAGATTCTTCATCTTAGACTCATTTAAAGTTAATATAAATCATATCCAGTTGATGTTACTTCAATTTGGTATCATTTTCTTCTTTTTCTTTATGTCTAGCTAAAACCCCAATTCTTGCGGTGTGATTTTGTGAATATGGGTTAAATTTACTGTTGGGTGTTGCTTATTGTTGGTATATTCGCTGTTTAAATGTGATTTCGTTGAGTTGTTGTGTTTGAACTTAATGAGATTGTAGTTGCAAATATAATTTCATCTTAGTATTTTCGGCTTGCTAGAGAGAGAGGTTTTAAAACTAAGACTACTAAATCGATAGCCGGTAGTTATTAGGTCGTCATGGGTTCATCTTGAGAGAGTGAATCCTAGGCCCTCTCCCACAATTTTAGCTTGAGAGAGTGAATGGGCTAAGGCGGAGGCAATGCTTAAAAGTGGCAACTCGGTGTTTGAGAGAAACCGAGTTGATTTGGGGTAAGTTGCTCGAGAGAGAATTTACCCCAATAAAGTCTAGCCTAGTTACAAATATTCAGCGATGTACTATCAATAGCATTTACCCGATAGTGTCTTTTATCCCATATTTCTATCACATCCCAAGAATTTCGTCTCCCTATCTCATGTCCTTATATTTTTGTCATTTTTGTTGATTAGCTAATACAAACCCCCATTGATAATTGACGATTGCATCACCCTTTAGATTTAATATGTTTGTATTCGATAACGTTTATAGCTATGACTGATTAGAACTAAATTTTACTTTTCTATTAATTCTCGAAACCACTCCACGTGGGAACGATCCCAACCCTTGGTTGGGTTATATCACTACACGCAATCGTTGTCACTTGAACCGAAGTGGTGTCCTGATACGTGAAGTCAAAATGGCGTCGCTGCCGAGAAGTGGTGTTAGTTGAGAATTTGTAATTAAATAGGATTTTTGTTCTTGTTAGTCGTAGTTTACTTACTTAATTTTTAGTTTTGTTTTGTTTGTTTGTGTGAATATTTCAGGAAGTATGAGTGTGAACTGCAGCAATGGCAGCCAAGTAGGCCATTAAGACAACATCAAAAACCTTAACGATGTAAATGAGCCTCATGTTAATGACCCCCATATCATGAGCAGTATTGGTGCCATTCGCTTGCCTCTGGCCGAAAGGAATGCTGAATTTCACATCACGAGTACTATGTTGCAACTCTTGCAACTAAAGGGGATTTCCAGTGGATTGGCTCATAAAGACCCTCATGAGCACATTCAAAATTTCGTAGATGTGTGCGGACCATTCTTTTTCAAAAATAAATCCCAAGAGTCGGTTCATCTACGATTGTTCCTATTCTCTTTGATGGGAGAAGCTTGCAAGTGGCTAGCTGAATTGCCACGCGACCCAATCACTTCGTGGGAAGAGTTGGTCACCGCATTTAATGTGAGATTTTTCCCTCCCTCGAAGATGATGACTCTTCGGGACAGAATCCAAAACTTTAAGCGTTTGGAGGGCGAGCCAATTCATGAGACTTGGCTGCGATTCAAGAAGTTGGAGCTCCAATGCCCAACTCATGGCTTGCTTGACAACGTATTGCTGCAGTATTTCTATCGAAGCCTAGACTCAGTTAACAAGGGTGTTGCTGACCAACTTTCCCAGGAGGTTTGATGCAACAACCTTACATGATAGCAGCTCAGCTATTGGATGGCATGAACACGATAAATCGGGCTTGGTACACCCGTAAAGACCAAGTCTCCCCTCTTACATTCAAATTGACCAAGAAGAAGATGGAAAAAGATCAACAGAGGGACCAAATCATGGCCAAGATCAGACATTTTATCCAAAAATGTCATGGGAGCTGATGCTCGGGCTGTCAATGTTATGGGTATCGGGTGTACAAATCCGGAAGAGGCTAAGTTTGATGCTTTGTACAACGAAGAGGTGAACTTCCTAGCCAACCAAGGAGGTGGTTATCATTCAAACTACCCAAGGCAGGGGTGGAAACCAAGGTTGGGCTAGAGATGAAAGTAGGAAATAACGTGAATGGAGAGACTGTAATCCTAATTGGAAGGATGGAGAGAAGGATAGGTATGTGCCTCCCCATGAGCGCTAAAAGCCAAAGGATTTGGAGGGTGGTAGGTCTGAGGATATGCTTTCTCGTATCCTCAACAAAATTAAGGGGTCAGACAAGATCTTGAAAGAGATGAAAGAAGATGTGTCGACCCTTAGCTAGACCGTTACCTCTCATTCAGTATCAATCAAGCAGCTGGAGACCTAAATGGGTCAGATGTCGTCTCACATAAATCCGAGACAAAAAGGGGGGTTGCCTAGTGAGACTATGGTCAACCCCAAGAATGAGGTTTTGAAGGTGGGCCTGCGTCGTGCTGCGACGTTAACTAAGGCATTGTTTGGGAGGCAACCCAAAACCCCTTATTTCTTTTATTTGTGTTTTGGTAAAATAATGGTGTGTTGTTTGTACTGGTTAAAGTGTGGAAAGTGTTCGAAAAAGTGCAAGGTGGCGAGAAACAGATCCAGTCAGCGAGTCACCGAAGAGGTCGATGAGCCTGACCTAATCCACCGCTTGACTCAAGACATATTCAAATTGGAGTATGTAAAACTCGACGAGCTTAGTAAATTATTGGCTAATCGCCGACCATGTCGGCAATCTCAACAGAGACAGCCGTTGGGACCCCCACACTAACTGGAGTTTTTGTAAAATTCAGCGAAGTAAATGAACTCTCGGTGAATCACCGAGAGGGTAGGAGAGCTTGACGAACGTCGCCAAATGAGAGAAAACTGGACGGTTTTGCAGGCCAAAGGTTTAAAAGTTTCAAATTCATTCACTTTTCCTCACTTTTTATCTTGCCAAACTCACACCCACAGGCTAGATCCTATATTTTCACATTTTTAGTGTTGATTTGTACTCAGAATTGGATTACATTGCCGCCTAGCGTTTCAATCTTCTCTTTATCGACACCAAGGGTTGGTTTTCTATGCCCCGAGTTTATTTTATCAAACATTATACTCATTTCCAATAGCCTTATCTTGTTCAAGTGTTCTGATCCTGCCAAATAGGATTAGATTGTTTACATGCATCATTTAATTTGATAATCTTGCTCGAGTAGTTGTAACTGTTGAAATCTCGTAATTGTATGCCTTAAACTGGATTAAAATTTGAGGGGTTGTGTTTGGGTGTTATGGGTCTGAGCTTAATTGAACTAGTGCATGCTTTGATTTTATTTTCGAGGTTTGCGGGGTTGAATTTGAGAATGTGGGTTAAAGGTAGGCACGTTGGGTCGTTTAGCGAGCTGGGTCGAGCTTGCTAAACCACTCAGCGGTTTACCTAGTGCCCCCATCTCACCTTTAATTTCTTGTTAAGTGAGTAGTTGAAGTCTGTAACTTTTGGTGAGAAGCCTGAGGTCGCCGAAAGCACTCGACGACTCGCTGAAAGGCTTCGCATTCGCCCTTTGCTTGCACCTCTGAACCTTTGTGCACTAGAAACTTTCGGTGGGCCTGTCTTTGTTTTCCGAAAGCTATCAGTGACATGCCGAGTGATTCCCCCCATCGCCTACTTGCTACAGTTTTTAGAGCTAATTCCTTCAACGAGATCGATCTAGCTCGTCTAAGAAATTCGGCGATTCACCCTTTGGTTTGGCAAATCTATCTGAAATTGTTCTACTGTGCTTTTGTTTAAGTTTTTCTAAATTCTCTTCGAGATTTTGCAAACATGACTAAATCAAAAGTTGTTAAAAGAATAACACTAGCCCAATAGAAGTCCAAAGGGTTTGTGATAAATGAGGATGCAGCTAAGTTGAAAGGCAAAGTTACGAAACTACCCACAACTACTGGGAAAGGCAAGGGTAAGAGTCCTATTTCTGCCAGGAAGACCATTACCCTAGACCCTAATATTTCTTCATGGGTCTGGGGATTCTGTAGGGTGGTGCAAGTCTTTCTAGAGGACTCACACTCAACAGAACTTGGTGAATCTGGTACTGATGTTCCTCCTGAGGTGACCTCAGGCACTGATGCCCAGGCTTAGGGTGAGGCACTGATGCCCAGACAGACGGAGAGACTGTGTAGACAGGACCCCATCTTTACCTCCCTCTTTGTTTTGCTTTTTTTCACTATTGGATAATGTTTATTTGCATTTGAGGACAAATATTTTTTTCAATTGTGGTGAGGTGAGGCCCACCTTTGTATGATGTATTCTTGTTGGGTTGTGAATCATAATGTTGTGTTTTGCACTACTTTTTGTGGAAGGTTTGAGCTTATGGCTTCTTATTTTTAATTGAAAATGTTTTTTGACCCTTCCAAAAAAAAATTGCCACCTCTTGTATGTATTGAATGTGGTTGTTCTCTTGCAAATTTGAGAATCGGTTTTGATAAATACCGATGACTCGAATAGTGCTCATAATCGAACAAACATGAATGAGCGACTACGATAGGGCCAAATGAATGTGAACTTTTTGCATCTCGTTGTGACTAGCCAAGTATCAAATTGATTCTCTTGCAATGAATGTTGCACACTAGCGAGAGTGTGGAGTCTTGTTTGACTTTGGTGGCGACACCTTGTGTGATGAGCTTACTGTGAACCATGCATGATAACACCTAGAATTTGCCCCGTTGGTCCGGTCGACTAAGTAAGGTTATCTCTTGATATGATCT